>JAUMHF010000023.1:3752475-3841848 GCA_032359275.1 Microctenopoma steveboyesi | reverse complement strand
AGTGCCCTGAAATGACTTTCGTTGTGATTTGGCGCTATACAAATAAAGATGAATTGAATTGAATTGAATTGAATTGAATTGAATTAATTTTTGAAAAGTGTCTTTTTAAAACAGAATTTTCCAGCAGTTTAATGAGGTGGTGCTTATACAGTGTAAGTGAGACAGCACCTATAACAATTTTAATCAGAGAGCAGCTTTTTTGGGCACAGTCACTACATCCATTATGGATTATTTAAGCTATATGATTACAGATTTTTAAAAATCACATTTTTAACCAGTAAAAATACACTTCCAGTGTATGTGAGTCAAACTAAGTGTGCACCTAGTCAGTCACTTAATGTCTACGTTGTCTTTAAATGACCTTCTGTGGCCTCTCACTCTAAATATCCAGCTACCTACAGGCTATGTACAGTTCTGCTTCATTTGTATGTTAAGGTGCCGGATTATTTCTTCTTGCTACATTCAACAGTACAGTTACCACGCATCACATCTGCTGCTCCGAATGAACTATGCAGAATACAGGATGACCTCAGTCATATAAGTTAGGTTATACAAATGTATTAGAAACCAAAGCACAAACTTGGGAACTTCTTAAACCCCAAAGAGTAGTATGTAAAAGAAAAAATGTCTTATTATCAGGGAATTATGCTTTTAACAGCTCGAAGCAGTATCTCCAGGTGTTCTCTTAATAGGAAAATGACAGAAATGTTCAATACAAGCTCTGTATAAAGTGTGCTCCATGTGCAGCTTTCACCCATACAGAGCTGCTTTAATCTGAGGCCTATATGAATGCCACTTCTAAATTTTTGGGTGCTCAAAGAACTACTGTGAAGTAATAATAAAACTGTTGGGGTTTGATATTGTTGAAGCCCTGACATAGGCCACATAAATCCATTTATAGTAACAATAGTCAAATAATTACTAATATACACTATTACGTCTTGTAAAACAATGAAAAGGCTCAACACATCACACTGTAGAGTGCGGATATCCTTTGAGCGCCTCACGTGTTTGCCTTTCTGGCCTGTGAGCCCTCTGTTCCTAGCTGCAGGTACAACATGTACACTGAGAAAGATGGAACGTATCTGCTTCCGTCTCATTCCAAAACAAAGCAGCACCACGTGCAGGAAATAAAAACAGTCCTACTCGAAATGAAAACAAAAGAAAGTCTTTGATATGTAAGTGATTTGCAGGAGAAATGTGAGAAATCTATCCATTAGTGGACGTTTCAGGTTGGATGGGTAGTGTGATGGACCTCCCATCAGATCTGAGCTTGCACTGTATGCAATTTGCAATATTTTTATTTAATTGATAGGGGAAAAAAAGGAAAACAAAGAAAAGGTTTGTAGTGGCTTTTCGACACCCATGTCATTCTCTCACCTCTCACAGATGGATCCCTCCACAGTAAAGGACTAAAGAGAGACAGAACAAACTGTTTATCTCTCTGTAAACATCTCCCCAGCATCTTCTGATCAGTAGTTACTCGTGATGTCTGTTTTCCCTCCTGTCTCACTCCTTTTTTATCATTCTTTTCTTCTTCTCCATCCATTGTTCCTTTCTTCTGACACTCTTCCAGCTTTACACTCTGCATTTTCTCTTCACTTTCTTTTTTCAGCCTCTTCCCCTCTTGTCCCTCTCCGTGTCTCTCATTCTTCCCTATCCCCTTTACTCTCCCTTTCCTGCTGTCTCTCAACTCCAGCACATGCACAGTAGCTGCCTCTAAGGCAATCAAACAGTGGGTGTTTTCAACACAGCAGATGCGCTGGATGGATGGGCGCATGAGTGGAGGAGGTTGAGGGTGAGCAGCACACAGGCTCGACGCTTGGAGGAGAGAGGACAACCTACACCTGTCTGTTTCATGTCAGAAACATGACAAAACAAAGCTTTTTATTCTCTTTGCAAGGCTAAAAAAATAATTTATATTTACTGATTTAGACTAAACATGACTTGGCCTCGAGTTTGTCCCAGGGCCTAAGATCAAACTCTAAAATCTGAATCTATTTCGCTGTTTTTCTAATTTCCTTTTTTATGGTTAAATTGTGGTTTTAATTCTGAACACACAGCCAACTGGCACAAATAACAGTAACAATGGTAATGTGACAGGCATTATCACCATTGTGTTCTGCATGGTATGACAGACTTAATTACCTCAGTGCCATGAGTCAAGTGTTTGCCATCCATGGTCTATTTGCATTCAGTCACAGACAAATGACTGCAACTATGCTGAGCCTGACATAGCATTCCCCTCTCTCATATCGCCCGCCCTCCTTGTTGTTGTCATTGTTGTTACCGCTGCTGCCATGATAATTAATTCGAGACTCCAATAATAAAGTATAAGTAGCAAAACATAATGCCAAAGCCCTGGGGATCCAACGGCATAATTACACAACTGTTTAATTTGCAAGAGATCCATTATAATTAACACAGTGTGGCTTGTAAATCGTCATCATGTGCATGTTAATTGTTGGAAATGAGCTTGAGACAGCTCAAGTGCCTCCTATCGCTCGACACATTAAAAGAATATCGAGACTGCGTTTAAAGCGGAGTGAAATCGAGTTGTTAGGAGGATGAAAGGAAAGTTTTGATGGGGCACACTGCAGGCAGTATGTTTGAATGAGCGTGCGAGAGACAAATGAGCGGGGAACATGGTTTTTCTACATGAAAGCCATGTGAGTGTGTATCTCTGAGCGTAGGAGAGAGGGAGGAAATTGAAATGACTGTTTCTGTTTGCTCTGCTCAACATTTACTTAATGTTTTAATCCTCTAAATAACCCAAAGTCTGTGTCGGCCTGCTGCCTCCTTTCATAAACGCAGGCAGAGACGGAAACGTCGCTGTCCGTGGTGCTGAGAGGAAAGCTTACTGGAGCTCGTGCTCACCACAGCACCCTGTCCTCCTGCCGGCTGCACGCGCCTAATTTGGCTCTGTGCTCTGTGCATGTATTGATTAATTATGATTGGGCCAGCGGGGGGCTGGCGACTGGCTTTCATCTGTTAAAGCCCGCCTCCGTCCTGGTCTCCCGGGTAAGGCATCTCAAACGTCTACCAAACAACTGCCAGTGCAGCTAATATTCAATTTTTATGAGATAAAATCAGCATTGGGGTGTGTGTATGGGGTGGGGGGGGGGCGAACACACACGCACACAAGTAAAAGACAAACACACGAACACACGCTACCTGTATAGTTTGACGGTTGTACACTTTGACTACGTGGAAGTTAAAACTGTAAATCCCTTTGCGTGGCGCGACGAAATTACTTCTCTCCTCATCAAAATTCTTCCCAACGTTTACCAGGACCTGAAAGAAAGAAAGTAATTTGTGTGAACTATTTCACTCTATTTGCAAAAGTCGATTCGACATCACATGAGAGCATAAGATTATTATCATGGATTTACTGACAAACAAACAAAAAAACACACACACATCTTAAAAAGCACTAATCCGACAAATCCTCAGGGGTGGGGGGGTCTCTCTGTCACTGATTATTAGTATGAATATTTGTCACTGATATGGACTAATCTGTTTCTTTTCGTTCTGGGATAGCTACTCGTGATAATCTGCTCCGACAGATAGGCTACCTCTCTTATAACTTATCAGGAGGTTTTCGTGTGGTTCACTACAGCAGATGAACAACTGTGCTTTTATCAGGCTTTTTTAAACCCTGTCAGAACTTCGAAACTTTATAGGGAACTTAATCAATCTTTCAAATGATATTTTCAATTATGCATTTCTGCAGCCAAATGTCTGGTTTTATGGACGGAGGCGAACTATGGCGTGTAATTGAACGGCAGTTTGATGGAGAATTAACCTTTAACGGCGCGCGGGTAAGACCTCGCCCTCGCGACCTGCCGTTATTAAATTATTTGGCGAGATGTCGGCTGCCATATCCCATATTGTCAGCACAGAAAGTTGAAATACTTAAAAAGCTTGACTTCCAGACTATACTTTCAAAACCACTTTGGAAACGTATTACCTATTAAAAAGAGGGGGAGGGGGGGTAGTTACGGAGACATACTTATTCCCGCTGCACTTTTAGTCATGGAGCGGCTCTCTGCTGCCCACGAGACGAGAGGAGCACGAGATTCAGCCGCGCGCACATTCAGTCACTCTGGCATCCGTTATCGTTCACAAGTCTACACACTAAGTTGAGCTTCTGCTATCTACATCCGCGCGCACACTGTGTCCAGTGCACGTTTGTATGTATGAGAAAAAACTGCAGTAGCACACCCTCTCGTTTCAGACGCTTCTGTAAAATCGAAGAGATCGTGTTTTACATTTCCCTGCATACCATTTGTCAGCCTCCACACCTGGCAGCATGCATCACACGCGTTAAAACACGAACACACGCCATCTGAAAACTTCAGACGTGCACGAGTGTGCGTGATTCCTCTGAACCGAGAAAACATTCTGTAAACTTACTTTACCTCTGTTTTATAATTTGCAATGTCGTACAATATAAAAGAATTGCTCCTACCCGGTCGAAGTAGATGACCATGGTCCGGTTGCTCATCTCGGAGGGCTCGTGGTTGGTGTTCCGGACTGCGGAGAACGCCACCTTGGCGCTGCCCGAGCGCACCGAGATCCCAAGCGCCGTGCCCGTGGGGTCCGAGGTCGGGTTGGAGTCGCACACCACTAGACACTTCCCCTCCAGGACGATTGGTTCCGTCTCGTTCTGAGCGCGAGCCGGGCTCGCTGCGAGCCACACGGCACCAAGCAGGCAAAACGCCAACATGACGAACGGGGACGATGAACTTCTTCGCTCGTCTTCTCGCCGTTCACCGTGGGTCTATTCCCCTTTTTAAAAAGTATGGTACGAAGAGTTTCCCGATGTTTCCTCGCTGAACCTTGAAATTGGTTCTTTTACAACTAAAGGCCACTTCGCTATCTTGTCTTTAATTAGCCTACAGCAAAGTGTTTCTCCGTCGCGGAGCCTCTTTGAGGACAAACTAGACGGTTTAATTTTAGGCGTCTCTCCTCCTTATCATTGAAAACCAGTTTTTTACCCCCGTATGTCCGGCCGAGGGTCCAGTTTTCACCTGTTCGTCTCCTCTTTTCTCAGTTCTCGGCAGCCTTTCTGTCACTTAGAAACACAAGAAGCGGGAGTAGCGCGCGGTGCGGAGGGGCCCTGGACGAGTGACGAGGCAGCAGAACTCATAGCGCGCGGGGGGGAGCTCCGTCTGCTCTCTCTCGCGCGCGCTTGAATTATTGATATGTGAGATATGAGAGTTTCAAACACAAAAGGCTCAGGAGGAAGGGACGCGGCGCGCGAGCAGATGCTCCAGCCTTGGTCTTACTCTTTTTTTTCCACACACCCCTCCCTCCGGTAACGGAGACCCATCATCAGATTAGCGCGTGCGCGTCTTCGATATTTTCCAATCACCGCGTGCCCCTCCCCGCCCCACGATCGCTCTCTCTCTCTGTCACACACACCCTCCCATTCCCTTTGTTACATCTATCTATCTATCTATCTATCTATCTATCTATGTTTTGCCCTTACGCACAGTTTTTCTCAAATGTCTAAATTCCTATATCTCACACCTTTTCTTCTCTTTTCTCCTTCACTCTCTCTCACTCTCCTACTCCTCCCCCTCTCCTCTCTCTTACTCACCCACCCAGACGCACACACTATCCTCTCAGCAGCTTACAGGTGAACCACAGAAAAAGTCTTCCTGAAGGAGGAGCCCTGTAAAATTCACACACACACATATTTGCAGGAACATTTATGATGTAATCTGCATGACTGTTATTATTAATGTTACCATCATCAATGGTTGGTAAAGTGCCTATCTGTAAAACTCAAATTTGCAGCTGTATTTTATAGCAAACAACCGAAAACATAGACACAGAGCAGGAATAATGGTTGAACACTACCCAACTTCAGGCACAACTAAACACCTTTAATACATAGGTGGTTGTAACAAAGTGCAGTAAGTCAGAAAGTGTGCCAGATGAGCACCAATGGGAGACAATCTAACATGGACATGATGGATTTTTTTTATATTATTAGTATTCCAGTGATTGATTTTCCATTTCCATAAAGGTGGGGAACGTGTTTGATACGTTGACATGTAGTCCCGAGTAAATTACCGAGCTTGCTGCAGAGCTACACACAGTAACGTGTGTTAAAAGGTTTCGCAGTACCAGTGAACGGACTCTGCAAAACACTGGACCAGACGTATATATACTGCAGCTTTAAAAGACCGATTGTTTTCCTCATCGTCACACTCTGTAGAGCCACCTTCAGCTGACATGGTGGTACACGTGTCTCCCAATTAACTGAAGAGCATAACAGAAGTAGGCTAATGAGAAACATGTAGTAGTGGGAAGGTTTTTTTTCAAAGTGGTAAAATGGGGCCAGTAGAATGGAAATGTAGCAAAGTTATCATGCAGAAGGTAAAAAATGACACGTGTACTGTATAAAACACACACACACACCTGTAAAATCTTTTATTGATGGTTTATTGATTTTCACTTGAGTCATTTTTATTCCTCTTTAACCCTTTTTATTTCTTTTCTCTCTTCTTTTAATTCCATCCTCTTTCCCTTCTCAATCTTTCTGCCGCCTCCCTATGTTTGTTTGCTGCTTATTTCCTCTTGGCTTCTTTCATTCATTCTTTTTCCCTTCACCTCCTCTTTCCTTGTCTTTGTCTCGCTCATTTTTTTCCTCTCTGTCTCTCCGTTGCAGTTCCCCTGTCCCAGGGGTTCCCTTCAGCCTCTAATACAAGCTGACGGTGAATGACAGGCCAAAAGGACTTCTCTCAGATGCAGGACACAGGGGACAAGCCACATCTACTCTCTCTCTCACACACACACACACACACACACAAACTCCTTTTCTCTCGTTCTTTCTTTCTTATGCATGAACAACATGTTCTCCCACTCTTTCTGTCATACACTTGAATATAGATGCTTTTACAAACTCAAATGTCCATTTTCCTCTCTTTCTCACGACCACATTGCTCCTTTGGCGACAACATTTGTGTGTGTGTGTTGTGTAGCTGTCTGAGGTTGTCTCAGTCACAGACGAGGAACAGAGCTCATTGTTTTTTACGGTGACACTGGTGTGACTGCAGTTTAGCTGGACTGACAGGAGCAAGCTGCCACCTCACGCCTGCTATGTGTGTCGGTGTGTGTCCATGTGTGCCTATGTTTGTTAGTTGTAGCTTAGAAGAGATTAAAGAGCGACTGTGGATATTCACCGCCTCTGGACCATGAGGCCTGTCTTCTGCCTGTCTGCCTGTCTGTCCACCTGCCAGCCTAATTACCTGTCTGTCTGTCTGCTGGCCGATGATGCTCTCGAGCCTCAGATGCCGAGGTGCTGTCATGACATTTAGGAAGTGAGATCACCAAAGTTCATCTTTTGGGGAGTAAATACATACAGAGAGAAAATGAGCAAATCAAAACTAACGTGTTCAAAAACATATTCCTGTGTTCGGAATTATGAAGACAGCATTAGAGAACAAAAACCAAAGAACAAGAATATGGCTTCAGTCACTTGGCATATTATCTGGAAGAATTCCTATTGTCGTCACTTGATTAAAATGTGCTGTTTGGATATGAATTAGGTGCAAATGCTGAAAGGAACAAGTACCGATTCTTCTATTTGTAAAATTATTTTTATCTTAATACTTATTCTGAGTTTAACAGGGATGTATGATGTGGTATCTTAATCCTTCTGCTTGGTCTTTGGTTGACTCGTGCGACTGCAAGTAGAATCGTGTCTTCAGTGTTAAATTTTAAATTAGATTTAAAGACATAATGCGACCGGAATCATTCCCTATGAGTGATGTACAATTGGCAGAAGCTCCCAATGTGCTGTCAAAACAAGGATTTGACAGAGGAGGAAGTCTGAAGACAAGAGGCAGAGCCTGTGGGAAGTTTAACCTCAACTGGGCCTCAACAGGGGCTCAACACCAACATGGCATCGTTGGTAGAAATGACCATAATAATAATAATCTGCCTGTTAAAACTTGTCCACTTACACTGACGATATAATAAACATTTGATAGAAGTAATTCTAATGATTTAATGTTTTGTCATGCATACAATTATATTACACCTCCTACTGTGAGTTTCCAATTAAAGATTACTCAACGTGGCTGGCTGCAGCACCTTCGATGTCTGCCGAATCACATACCCACCCACTCACCTACAAGAAAGAACAAAACCTTCTGTTCTTCATACACGGACACATGTGCTCAGTATATTGCATTAACCTCAGCGTCAGCAACAACATTAAGACCCTGGGTGAAGTGAATTATTTCACTACAAGGGCACCAAGCAATGGGATATATAAGGCAAAACGTGATACATGCTAATGTGTTGTAAGCAAGGAAAGTAGGCAAATGTAAGGTTCTGAGCAATTTTGACTAGAACCTGTATGAAATAGAAATGATGATGTTTCTTGCATGCAATAAGGGAACATTTCAAGATGTCCCAGGAACCCTTTAAATCAAATTAGCTGGACCCAAAATCATAATTTCAGTGAGAATGTCATTAGTGCAGGTCATAGTCAGGGCATGTCTGTAGCCATATTTGTCGGTTTACTAGTAGAAGCTGCCAGTCTTAGTCACCAGTCTCACCAGAAATCCACTTGAGCATTGTTGTGGAATACTTCTGGAAGTTTGGTGCAGAGTGACTGGGCTCACAGCTGTTTTCTGGACAATGTGTCAGCACAGTTAATGTCACACCGATGTCTCCTGACTGATGTCAACTCCAAGTCACATCTCTTTGTAGGAACAGCTAATGTAATAGTTTCCTCTCTTTCACTCATAGGTTAGTGCTCTCTAGACAATTTGCAGTTGTTCAGCTGTGTCCATCCACAATTTCCTTTATATCACTTTTGATCACTGCACAAGTGTTAGATAATCCAGAAAGAGTTTTAAAATCTCAACCAAAAATATGCAAAGTGTTAAGATTGGAAACTGACAAAAATTTGTCACTTAAAGGTAAAAAGTTAATTATAAATTAGGTGTGGAAAGAAAGTGTGAATCAAGCTTTACGCAACACGCATATGTACATAATACATGCATACACGGGCAACACGCAGTTGCACACATGTACAGTAACACACACGCCTCGTATTTCATCAGCTGAAAAGAACATCTCAGAAGAGAAATCTGAGGTCCCACAGTTTCCTGCAAAACAAGACGCCCACACATGCTTGCCCGCCCGCACACACACACACACACACACACACACAAAGCTCACGCAGAGACGGGCAGTCTTACAGAACAAAACGTGCACACACACACACTTTCCCACAGTGAGCCAGGTGAGCACAGAGAGATCAGGGTTAACATCAGCGATATGTGCTGTCTAGTGATCAGTGGCCTCCCTCCTGAGACCCTGTGTGTGTGTGTGTAGGTGGGTTCATGTGTGCAAGCCTTCTTATTGCCTGAGGTACAGTACTCTTTCCATACTATCTTAAATAAATGGAATCAGGAGGAATAGATCTAATGCCCTATGTTTTCTGTCTGCCCTGTTTTTTTTTCGTAGGGGAGCTTGATCTCTGCTTTACGCTTGCTTGTACATGTCATACATCTCTGAGAAATGGGGATGACAAAACAAAGAGACGAAAGCGAAAGATGCAGAGTATTCAGTCCACTACTGAGACAATACACTGTGAGCTTACGGTGAGCCGTTGACAGAGACATGGAGGCAGTGGACAAAATGGTGCCTTGTCTCAATTATTGCACAAGGCATCACCCACTTTCCTGTTTTTCTCAACATCAGCAAAGTCTGACTAATCAAATCTTAGGCCGAGATACTTGTGTGAGGCTGAAAGAGCAAAATCACAGATGGGACCATGTTAAATCCTAAATTATTAAGGTAGTACACAGCAGATAGATAATTCATGTCTTGAACTCAGGTAAACTTAGCATCGATCTGGATTAAGTCAGGCAGGGAACACGGGCGGAACACATCTAAGTTTACCTGCAGTAGGAGGTGTTTAGACTTTGACAGTCCATTTGTCAGGACTGTCTCAATCTGAGTATTGCTACGAACATGTTCTCACATCATAATAACAATGAAGTGTAAAAATATTCAAACAAGTCTACTATAGAAGCAGGAAACCGACATGGCTTGCACATTGAAAAGGCAAAATGTGAGGTGTGAATATAATGGGTTTTTTCCATGTTATTTGTTTTAGCAATAATACGAGTTGCCATTCAATAAATCTACAAAGAGCTGAAACTGTAAACTGTAGTGAAAATACAGTGACTGCTGGTGTGCACTGATGGTGTCTGCATGCACATTTGAGTCTGGTTTTGTTTGAGTGTATTCCACATATAATCTTTCTACAAGACTTATGATTTTTATATAAACGTAACCAGGATGCTGGTACTAATCAGGCATTTTGTTTATTATTTTTCTATTTTCACTCATTGCACTCATTTTTTGATTCTTGGTTCTCTATAGATACGTAAATGCACTGTAGTTAGCCAGGATATATCATGGACATAATGTGAAGGGTATATTTCCACATTTACACTAAGCTAAACCCCAATGTAAAGCTCCCAGTTCAAATTAGTATCATGTTACATGTGTTTTTACGTGTTGATAATTAAACCATACGTGTGAATCACTGGAAATACTGAAAGCTACAATATATGACTACAAACCTGTCGAAAAATTATATTTTGGACAGCTGGGTGAACTTGTTAACACAACATTCACATATCATCACCTTTTTAGTTGATACACAGAAGTTGTTTGTAAATATTTGCTTCTTTATACGTTCAGCAGTTGTGGATCGCGGCTCGTGTGGAGTTATGTTCACGTCCACATCCAGTCCAGTATTCGCTCTCTCTCTTTTTTAGCCCCTGTTGTGGTATGTACCAACTCCCAGGGGAAATATCTGGCTATAGCTGCTAAATGCTCCGCCATGCTCACCCACCAACTGTGTCTCTCTGTCGTTTAGAGATGAGCAGGCAGTGCACCGTGGGTTCTGTGGGATTTTACAGGTATTCTGCTGAAAACAGCTGTCTGCTACAGTTGTAAATTACATTATGATAGCAGTGAGAATAGTGGGACTGACAACTTAACAGTGAGCTGTAACTCCTTATAGAGCTTGGAAAGCTGAAGGGAGATTCAGATTCAGGTGAAATACTCTGTGGGTTCATCTCACTTAATACATTTCCATTATAAAATATCACTTACAGAAGCTATTGTCTGAACTAAAGCCTGTACAGTATGTTCTTTCTGTATTGATATTCATACACAGTGCTTTTACTTTTGTGGACATTTGTCAAATGTCTCCTGCACTGCAAAGCCACCATAACTTCTGTATTTAGATGTTTTGGACAACAAGGCTGACCTCTTTGCTGGACACTGTGCAGCATTATAGTTCTACTCTCTTCGAACCTGACGTATCAGCATCACAATGCTCTGATTCGACAGACTGACACAAATTGTTTATTTGATTTACACATGTCCCCCCCGGAAGATTAATTAACATACGCTCTGGCTATTTATAGGCAGATTTTGGAAGTGTGGCTGCCATTAAGTGAATTATTGTCTGTCACCACATCCAGCACTTCTTTTGAAATAATCAAATCAGTTATGTAAAGTGCAGCCCTTAATCTTATTTTCTAAACCTTATTACATTTTGTTGACAGGACGTGGGGTGCTGTATGTGCGCAGCAAGGTTGTCACGTCCTACGTTCTGTCTATTACATTTTCATGAACATTAAAAGAACAGACAGACTGAGAATACATTGTTCAGTAAGTCTATATCCTACCTTATGTTTGAGACAAAGGACATTTCAGCTTTTATTTTTGTAACACCAACAATAATACAACCATCATGCTCCATGGTATCTCCTTCGTAGAGATCACGGATGACAACAAAAGTCACCAAAACTGCTCTTTTCTTGTTTTTACGAGCCAAAACATATGACACAAAACAGAGGGTCAGTGGCATCTTGTGTGTTTTGTCCTTTTGGACATAGAAGATGAAGTTAATGCATGATGTTAGATTTTACTTGTCCTCCTTTTTTACCATGACAAGAGCACTCAGCAGACACAAGCAATAGACTCTCAGGGAAATGTGGCATCAATATTACATGATATCCATCTACTATGAGCGACAAACCCTCTCAGAGCAGGCATATCTGAAACTGTAGCTTTAGTGCATATGTTTCCTCTCTATGTTTAGATATGAAATGAAAAGTCTGGCATGAGTTGCAAACTCGGATTTTAGATCTGGGCAGGGAAGATCAGAAATCTGTCTTCATTTGTTGTCCTTTCGGACAGTCTGACAGTCTTTATTTTTATGGACACATCAATCTGAGTGTAGAGTGTTAGTTCAGAGAATCTGGCAACATGTTTCAGCACATTTTGTGAGTCATGTGGAGGTGCTTAACATGAGTCAGCAAGGTCTAGTGGGAATATTCAGCCTCTAGCAGAAAAACCTCGTCTGTTTTTATTTTATTTAGAACAACATTTAATCACACATACATAATGGACCCATACAAAAATGCAGATAAAAAGATAAGAACTAATAATATAAACTATATTTTTTTCCTCAAGATCTTCAGAAATCTCCATGGCTTGAGCTGTGATACAGTTTTACAAACCCATGGTGTCCAAATCAGTCTGCAGTAACGAGGACCTAGATTTTTCAATGCACTGACTCACACCTGATTGTCATTCCACTCACAGTGACCGACAGGTTTCCCTTATTGTTGGCACACACAAATATTCAATCGTTTTCCCCAAAGAATGATGAAATAAGTGTAACTGGGTGTTATTTGTGTCTTTGGGGTCAGGGGTAGACTTTACGTCACATTTATGAAGAATATAAAATAATCACGTTGAGCATATGTTCGTTATTTTTATTGACATTGTACATGTTATAATTGGAATTTGGAATCAGAGCTGGAAGACAGTGTTGGCAGTGTTCCTGCGCTGTCTGGCAAGCAGCTCTGCCACATTACAGTATTAGACTCCCGTTTTAAATGAGCTTGTCTACGTCACATTTTAGGTGACTTCTCTGGAGGCTGGTTTTGGACTTATATCCAGTCTGCCACTTCATGGGCCCTTTGTTGCATGAGAGCACAATCATTATTGTCCGTTTTACACCAGAAGTTGTAAAATATTTCAAACTGTAATCCCTCAGTTATGTTGATCTCTGAAGATGAGCTCAGCCACTTTAAATGCTTCCCCCCACTAATATAGACAATATGTTGACCTCTTCGATGTTTTCTGATCATTCTTGGACTCTATCCTTTTCCATTTCAGTTACCTTACAGGTCTCTGCTCTTGGTAAGTACGGCTCTGTAATTCCAGAAGCACATCAACAGTACTCTTGGTAATTCTCTGGTCTTTCCTGTTGCTTATCAACTAAGCCACTTTATTGGCTTCTTCCCTAATGTGAACCTGAACCTGCTCGTCTGGCATTAGGGCCCAGAAATCATCTTTCTGGCAAAGGGTTAGAAGTGTCATTACCATCATAATGCATACTCTTTAGTCTGTCCCTCTCAGAGCCAGCTGAGAGATGGTCGTTGGTATCAAACAGATTGTTTCGCTACTTGTCACTTATTTTCCTTAAATGATAGAAGTTGTTGTCTCTTGACGAGCCATTGGTGATGTGAACAGAAACATGCACTACGGGGGTTATGTCTTGAAATCACTTTTATATATATATATATAGTATATCTACGGTATATGAAAAATATTTTGCATTTAAAGGTAATAGAAAATAATTAATGAAATGATGTTTCTTATAATACAGAGTGTGGATACTATGATTTGCAGAACTAGACAAAGAATTGGCAATGAGAACACTAGATTTGATTTGCAGTGTTAAAGGAATGTCTGAGGGCAAAAGATTTTTTTTACACTTTTCCTTTCTCTCTCATTCACAATTATATCCCCAGTGCATCCAAAAACTCAATTTTCCCCAGTTCTCAAGTGTACAGCTACTCTCTGTATCACATTATTCAAGTGAAATAACCTGATAGTAGTAGTGGCGCATTAAGAAAAACTTTCACCTTGGTTCACACCTGTCTGATTAGCTGCCATCACTTTCATCACTCTCTTTGTCTTTCTCTTTGGGTGGTTTCAGAGAATAAAGAAAGAAAGTCTTATTTCCCCCTCGAAACACACACTTTAAATGCTCTAGAATAAAAATCTACTCAATCTTTTAAATGTTGTCTCTTTATCTCAGTGTCTTTGTAGACTCTCTACTACTGAATCTCCCTTCAAATATCCACAATCCCATGATTAAGAACTAGAATTAATACGATGCTACCAAAGTTAAATAAGTCATAGAGAGAAGATGAAGAAAAATGGGGTGGTTGAATGAGGTTGAACAATAATTTAGTACTTGCAGTAGAGAACTTAAGTGGGGCTTTTATTTTCATGGTTTGAGGCACTTGGCTCTCCAGTGTTCAGTGCTTGCACAAACTGTGCTCATATACTGTATATGTCTCTGATGTGTACACTCAGCCCTGTGAAGTGTAATAAACCCATGTAAACTAACAGCCAAAAAATTAAACCTTCCCCGTGATGGGATCCACCCATTGTCTTTACTATTACAAACCACGACACATGAACAGCCAGTGAAGTATAAAGCACATCTTATTACACATAGAGTGAGGGTATTTGTCTCCTTATAACCATGTGACTATGATATTCTTCTTTAATTTCGAGAGTAAGAATGTAGGGTGTACACGCACACACACTGTGGCTTTGGTCTGTGTTAGGTGTATGTAATAAAGACTTTCATTTGGTTATGGGGCTTCCGAAGGGCCATCCAGAGAAGCTGCAGATTGGATCTCCTGTGTGTCCGAGAATGGGAAATAACATCAGCCGTCAGGAGAGGAAAGGTGAAAAATAACCTGTCATCACTTCTATCTTTTTCTCTCTCTCTCTCTTGGATCTTTTTCTCACCTTTGTAGCTTTCCCTCCGTTACTCGCACATCTTAAAGTCACCGGTTTAAACAGCAGCTTTTCTTGTTGATTTTTACATTGTCTTTTTCCTTCAGTGTTTATTGTACATTGATATCTTTCTGTGTCTCTTCTATAAGGAAGCGTAATAATGAGAAAACCAAGATTCCTGGCGGTGGTTGCTTCCAAGGCAGTGCGGTCATCACCGCTTCTTCTTTGCTCATGGGCCCTTCTGGGGAGCCTATCCTGGGGCTCGACCTTCTTCACTCACCTCTGACTCGGACCCTCTCCAGGACTGCCGTACGCCCGGATCTTTGTGGCTTACACGCCTGCCATCCCTGGGCCGTCTCCCTGGGGCCCTGCGGGCTCCATGCCGGTCCCTTCTGGGCCATCTGCCCAGTGCACCACTGGACCTGCTGTCCCTGGGCTTTCTGCCTGGGTCACTCCAGGACCCTTGTCTCGTGTCTCCGGACTATCTTTCCAGGGTGGCCTCTGGATCCTTGGCTATTGCCTCTGGGCTACCTGCCTGTGGACCCCAGGCTGTTGCACCCAGGCTACCTGCCCGGAGCTCCACTGAACCCTAATCTGTGGCCTCCGGGCTCCCGCCCGGGGCTCGCCTGGTCACTTACCTGCTACCTCCAGGCCACTTGCATGCGGCCTTCCGAGGCCCTCCTCTGCCCCCTCATGGTGGTCTGCCTACGCCCCTCCTGGGCCAGCAGTTGCTGCCCCTACTCCACCTGTTTGAGGCCCTACTGGACCCCTGCCCGCATAGCTGGGCTGGCCCTGGACTGTATGAACACTGGTTTTTGAACTTCGATCTTGTCGGCATTTGTTTGGACTTTGAGTTTTGGACTATGTAATTTCTTTTTTTGGTGCCTTGATGTTTTGAC
The DNA here is from genome assembly GCA_032359275.1 of Microctenopoma steveboyesi. Lineage (NCBI taxonomy): Eukaryota > Metazoa > Chordata > Actinopteri > Anabantiformes > Anabantidae > Microctenopoma > Microctenopoma steveboyesi. The sequence continues at coordinate 3,826,066 of JAUMHF010000023.1, read as the reverse complement.
TATTTTCGGTTTTTGTTTTTTGTTGGTGTTATTTACTTCCATGGTTTTGGTATTTTTTTATTCAGGTTTTGTTCTTGTTTTGGTTCTGCCCTTGTTTAGGATCTCTGTCTTTGTTTTCATTGTATTTTGGTCCTTGCATCCTGTCCAGCGTTCTTTGTCTGCGTTCTATGTCCCCTAGTTGTGATCCCTTTCTATTTCTCTCTATCTCTTTCTGTATCTTTTTGCTGGTGTCCTCGTCCTTGGAGCTATGGTTACTGGTTCTGCCTACCTGCCCAGTGCCTGGTCTGCTGCTCCTTGCTGTTTTGATCTCTGTTACCTGCTGTTCTTCTCTTCCTCTCCTTTCTCTATCCAAGGATGTCAGGGACACATTTGTGGACCTACACAAAGCTGGAAAGGGTTACAAGACCATCATTACAACTGAGCATGATTCAAAGGAGGACTGGGTGAAAGTGTTGTAGTCAGATGAGACCAAAATTGAGCTCTTTGGCATCAACTCAACTTTGTAGGAGGAGGTATGCTGCCTATGACTCCAAGAACACCGTTCTCACCTTCAAACATGGAGGTGGAAACATCATTCTTTGGCTGTGTTTTTTAGCCAAGGCCACAAAGTATTGTCTCAAGAAGAAGCATAATGTCATGGAGTGGCCTAGTCACAGTCCGGACCTTAATGCCATATAAAATATGTGGAGGGGGATGAAGGTTCCAGTTGCCAAACATCAGTCACAAAACAAACATTAATGACTTGGAGAGGATCTGCAAAGAGGAGTATTTTTTTCCTGACTGTATATGTATCTATATATAAACCTTCATTTTTTTGTTGGTAATGAGTGGTAAAGTGCCACCCAAGGTGGTATTTTCACCCTCACTATATTTTGCTCTCCGTTAAATCCAGTTTTTGGTTAGCGAATCTGTGTATGTAAGAGCATGCAACTGAGGTAGGAATGACACACACACACATGTTGAGAAGCAGTGTGACATAGCATGAAAGATAATTAATAAATGTCAAAGGGTTAAAGTGTAGTCTTTATCTTTAAACTCTTTGTAACCATGCTTCTGTTAGCATGACAGCTGGAGGGTAGGAAAGGTGGGACTTGCTAGACGAGTGTGAGAACGGGACGAAGAGCAGCAAATTGAAAGGGAAAATGTGGGAGAGGTGTGAAACACCAAATATATATAGCTGTATGGCAGGTGCAGTTTTAAAAAAAAGTGATTTGAGACATTGTTTCCTGATTACAAAATTGTCAAACAAGCAAACCAGATCTGTAGAGAAAATTAATCTGCATTTAAAAAGAGCTGTGGTTCATTAATACGTTTGTCCCGTTGAATGATGGACTTATTCAGTGATTGACTATCCAACAAATTAACATGAATCTGGCAAGTCAAGCTACACATCTTATTAACCCATCCAACTAATTTTCTAATCATCAGAAACATCTCTTCATCACTCTCATCAACCAATGCAACCAGTTTTGCATGGACATGTCTTTTAGCCCTAGAAGACATGTGAAGTGGGCAAACACCAAGAAATGGCTAGAACAAAAATAGACAGACTCCTTCTCCATAAGCTGCTGAAAAGAATGGTTTAAATAGATTTGAATGGGAGGTGTAAAGTGGGCAGGCAGTGAAAACGCTGTTGTGTTCACCAGAGGAAGCCAGACATGTTAGAGAACATTTGGTATGCAGTACACCCTGAAGAAAAACATGTCACCGTGGGCAACACTGAGTAGTGGATGCTCATTTTTCTCAGACGAGTGTGAATCTGCCCCAAAGACAGCAGGTGATGTATTCATTTCTAACAAGTTAAGTAGGACACAATATTTATGGATTTCTAAATGAAAATCTTGTCATGTCATAGTGTCATTGCTATGTGTGGATGTGTGTGTCAAAATGGCTGTGGTAGGTGCGTTTTTTTCATTCCTTTGTGTGTGTCCTTTGTGATTTGATGTTTCATGTTGTCATTGGAGATCGATGGCTGATTTTTCAGCAGGAGGTAAAGGCCAATCTTCTACTGTAATAACACTGCACACTAAACATTGATTTCTGGCTACTTTTTTTCTTGTATTTTGTTGTGTCATTTGAACATTACATAGTCATCAAGGACAAAAAATCACATTCTAAAATGAAATGAAGGCCAGGTTTAAATGCCTTACCTCTTAATGTTATGGCTAAAATTATGTAACTAAATAATTGTGTTCGGATTTTAGGGACCCAGGTTTTATAAAGTTTTCTCATTGCACCATTCAAGTAGATAAAGTCAGAGAAGCAACAATAGCGGATGCAGCAGAAACAAAAGAAATCTCTACCCAACTGTAGCTGTCTTGCTTGACTAATATGTATTAAGTATTAAATAATAAATATATACAGGTATATAGTGCTAGGAAGTGTGATCTCGCCTCAAGTCCTGGCTTCTAAATACTCATTTCAGTTTGACATGCCCGATGAGTGCAGTACATGAACACAACAGGATGCGAGTTAAAGTAAAGCGGTGTACTTCCAAAATATTAAGTTATAGGCTACATAAAGCTGGAAATTTACATCATCATAATGTATATACAGAGTAAACAGATGTGAGTGTGAAAATATTTGTCAGTGTTAGACTCAGATACTGGAAAAGATATAAGGTTTATTTCAGTTTTAAGCTATCAAACAAATGGCAGAAAATCTATTGTCTAATCAAATATGACAAGAAACTAAGATTCCAATATATAATATTATGAAAAAGAAATATATGAGCATAATTTGATGGGAAATAAAAATTACATTACGTCTACATCTATTTGAATGAAATAATGACATAAGTGACGATGAAAACATATTCAAATAGTCTATACCCATAAATTAAATGAAAATAAAATCTGCCTTAAGCTCCTCTGCTGCAGATATCTTTACCTAGAAGTCAAAACAGTGTGCAGAGTGGCTCAGCACACTAATTAACACTCTCAGCGTGTATGTGTGCGTGTCTCTGTATTTCAGTCTAGCGGTGTGTTAAATGCACCTGATTGGATTGTGAAGATGAAAACTTGAGTTTGCTTCTCACGCCCTCAATTAATTTAAATATATGCAGAGAGGAGAGTCTGACTGGCCCATTTACTTCATCTACACATTAAGGGATAGAGGAAAGTCGAGGCAGAGAGGGACAGAAAACTGCTGTGGGGTGGAGAGAGTGGGCGAAACATATCCAGGTGCAGTGAAAGAGGAAGAGGAAAGTAATAGTGGAGGAAGACCGTAAAGTCTTATGCGCTATAGCTGATGTGCAGAAATGATGATGACACATCCAAGCATATTACAGGATATATACAGCTAGCATTACAGGATATTTGAATGAATGAGTTGGATTTCTGCTCATAAATGATAATGTGTAGTTGCTAACAGAAAACAGCAGAACTACAGAAGAAATTATTCAAATACCTAAAGAAACACGGGTGAATCAAGAACTTGGTTTTATTTTGCTGATCTGTGCCACAGAGTTCCATTGTTGTTCAAACCCTGCTAAAACACATCAGTGAGTCACACCGCTGCACCGGGTGACAGTTTTCTTCCTCACAACTTTTTTTTAAGAGCCCCAAAGAATGAAAACCACCATGATTTTTTTACAGACCCTGAAATTTCTACAGCAAAAAGTGATAGTTCCTTTACATTGCTTGTCAGATGATTTTATCCAAAGCAACTTACAGGGAGCTAGCACTGGGTGTCTGGCTCAGGGACACACCCAGTGGGGGACAAACTAGGAGTCAGACAATGTTTCAAACTGACCATTTGCATCCTAGTCTGACACCCATTGAGCTACCAGGCCGCAGGAAGTTCCTGGATGGACTTCTTTGGATGGAATTCTTGTTGAAAAACAAAATGATATAGTAAAAATAGCTGCCAGTAGTGACCAGAACACCAGCAAAACACAAAACTTTGGGAGAATCAATCAGTAGGGATAGGGAGAATGCAGTTGTCTGTGTCACCACATGCAAAACCGTTCCCTTTCCTTGGGTTGTCCTGCCTGTTCCTCTCCATTGCACTTGCTGATACTTTATTTTACACCAGTGCAAGCGAAACCAATTCACAATCACTTGTGCTTTCTAAATGGAAATAGAGCAGAGACAAATAAGCTAGAGTTATGTGCTGGATTCACAGATGTTACAATGAGTTGACACAATTCGGCATTGGTTTTAGTCTTTCTGTGGTATTTGTTGAAAATAACACTAATAGATCCTGCTGGTCTTTTATACTTAAGTGATTAATAGGAATTATCATCAATTAAACATAGTTAAGCAGCTAAGTTAAATTAACATTTTTTACATTCCAACTAATATTCTCAAATGACCAATTCTCTACCTCTACATTGAAAATGATACAGACATGTCTCATAGGAGACATTTTGACTTGAATATAGTTGGAACTAATGACATTAATAAATACTTATGATATTAGTTATACCCAGACAAGGAACTACACAGCTTTTAAGAAGAATGTACCAAATAGAGGCTAGAAATGAAAAACAAATTAGATATTTATCGCGAGATGCAGCTTATATGCAAAAACAACAGGAAATATACAGACAATATTGTGTTCTGTATATTAAAGTAAACAAAATCAGAGAAGAAGCACTTCGTTCAGTTGTTATTTTTGCTATCAGGTAATTTGGGGATTGCCTCTCTACCACTGGGAAGATGAAATGTAAGAAAGCACCTAAAAATAGAATACTGAAAGAGACGGGCAGAGGCTTGTGTAAACACTGTCTTTTCAGGGTTGCAGGGAGGTTGGATCCATTCCAGTATAAAGTGGGTGGATGGCAGGAGAAAAATGAACCACACAGGTCACATGACCATCACAGTAAAGACACACAGTAAATACAGACAAACACATTGACATCTGCAGGCAGTTCCACTCCAACTCGTCCACATGCCAAACAAATTTGGAATTAAGCAAATGCAGAAAAACACTATTAATAAACACTAATACGTAAATACTATTTGAATTACTTGCATTCACTGGGCTGCTGTGATAAATACTGAAAAACAGTGGGGGAGAACAGGAAGTGGGGGGTGAGGGAGAGAGAACGTGAGGAAAAGCTGGAGGAGGAAGGTAGCTAAGAGCTCAGAAGGCAGAGGCCAGTGAAAAGCAAAGCTTTTTAAAACATGGTGAAAAGAGAAGAGGACCACCTCAACTAGCACTTACCTACAGGTCACATGTTGTTAATGGAAAAGAGATGGAGATGAAGTGGTGGATGGAAGGACGGAAAGAAGGAGAGTGGAGGAGGAAATGGATAAAAGGTCGAGAGAATGCAAAGGCGTCTCCCAAAAATTAAAAGCTGGGGAAAGGAAAGGAAATACCTGGTGGAGGGCAAGATACACTGTACAGAGATACAGAGAGGGAATTTTACACACACTGTCCTTGAACCGCTATCTTATCGTGGTGGATGTGCATATCTTGCTCTGTTTTCGGGGGCCAAGGCAAACTGGTCCTAGGTGAGGGAAGAGACAAAGAGCAGTTCATGACCTCCTATAATGAATCAGAACAAGGGATGCCATTTTTCCTTGCTGGGGCCCCCCTCTGGTGCCAGACCTGGACGTGGGGCTCGATGGAAACTGCCTGGTGCTAGCCTGTTCATGTGGGATCCCCTTCCCATGGGTTCACCACCTGTAGGCAGGGCCAAAGAGGTCAGGTGCAGTGTGAGAATAGCTAAACTATTGGAACTCAATGCACAGCTTTTCTCCTTAAGAAGGGCTGGACTCTTTTCTACTCTGGGGTTGCCTCCAGTAAGAGGCACCAAGTAAGTGTGGGCATATTTATTTCCTCCGGGTTTCCCCTGGTGGATGAGAGGATAGCCTCCCTGTGCCACTGAGTGAGGCAAATGGGTCCTGATTGCTATGCACTGACAGCAGTCAGGAGTACCCACCCTTTTTGGGGTCTCTGGGGGCACTAGAGAGTGTACATGCTGAGGACTCAATTGTTCTGCTGGGGGACTTTAATGCACACCTGGCCAATGACAGTGAAATCTGGAAGAGCGTGATTGGGCTGAAGGGCCATTTTCCATGCCTCCTGTTGAGGCAGCTGACTGGAGCTGTGGTAGTGAACACAAGTAATACTATTTAACAATAAAGTTACTTTGAGCTTCATCAAATGTTAGCCTGATGCAAAACTAGCTAACTTCAGGATAACAAAGTAAAGAGCAAACATGTGCCTGTCACATAGAGACCAAACACTTTAAAGATAATTGATGTGTGTGTGTTGTATGTGTTGCTAATGCTTTTCTGGGATCGAGGCCTTGCCGTAGCAGAAAAGCTTGTGTGGTCTAGTGATCCTCAGAGCTATGTTGTCGGGAGCTATATGCTCCTGGTAGGGTCTCCCAGGGCAAACAGGTCTGAGGTGAAGACTAATTCGACCCTGGTAGCTCAATGGGTTAAGCGTCAGACTGGGATGTAGAAGGTCGCAGGTTCGTATCCTGCTGATTCCTAATCTATGCCCTACCAGGTGTGTCCTTGAGCCAGGCACCCAGCGCTAGCTCTCTGTGAGTCGCTTTGGATAAAAGCGTCTGCCAAGCAAAGTAAAGTAAAGTAAAGTAAAAAAACCCTAATGGAAAAGAAATATCAAGAAGCAGAATTTCCCTTTCCTTGGAAATGGCACCTGGTCCACACCCTGGAGCCAGGCCCGGGGTGGGAGCTTGCCGGCTAGCACCTGCTGCCGGTCCAGCCAGGCTCAGCCATATAGAGTGACGTGGTTCCGCTCTCTTGTGGGCCCACCACCCACAAGAGGGGCCATAGGGGTCAGGTGCGTAGTGCCATGGGTGGTGGCCTAGGATGGGAACCCTGCCATTGAGACCCTTGGTTGCTGAAACTGGCTCTTGGGACATGGAATGTGACTCTCTTCACCACAGGTCTGTTGTGGTGAAGAGAGAACTGAGCCAAAAAGGTGAGGCCTTCAAACTATGGCCACGAGCTTTGGGTAGTGACCAAAAGCGCAAGATCGGCCAAAGCGGCCAAAATGAATTTCCTCCCCAGAGTGGCTGGACTCTCCCTTAGAGATAGGGTGAGAAGTTCAGTCATCCAGGACAGACTCCGAGTACAGTCGCTGCTCGTGTGGAGAGGAGTCAGTTGAGATGGTTCGGGCATCTGTTCAGGATGCCACCTGGATGCCTCCTTCGGGTGGTGTTCCGAGCATGCCCCACTGGGAGAAGGCTGGAGAGAATACATCTCCCGGCTGGCTTAGGAACAACGTGGGGTCCCTCCAGAGGAGCTGGAGGAGTTGGCTGGGGAGAGGGAGGTCTGGGCTTCCCTGCTTAGGCTGCTGCCCCCGCAACCCAACCTCGGATAAGTGACAGATAATTAATGGATGGATGGTTTGATGTGTTACTAATGCAATATCAACTCAAGTTGTTCTTAGTGCCAGACACAGCCCACCAGGATGAGACCCCAGCAAAGACCTAGGACATACTAGTAGTACTGTCTCTTGGTTGGCCTGGGAATGCTCACGCATCAATTGCACGGCACAGGAGGGAGAAGCGTTCGGACTTGTTCCGTCACTTTTCTGCGATTGGGTGTTGAATCCAATAACTTATTGCAGCCAACTCTGCGTCCGTTTCTAGCTTCCTCTCCCTGGTTGCGCCAACTTTCAGCCATCTTTGTAAGGCCACGCCGCTCTGCTCTCTGCAAACGCTTCCTCATTCAGATGTGACTCCCTGTCTCACTTGCCTGCGTCACTGGCCCCGTCGTCATCCTGCGGCCTCCATCTCTTCCTTCTGGCAGATCCCCTCTGCAAGATCTTTTTCCTCTTTATGGAAGCCTTGGTGCAGCTCCTTGCAGGATGGGTGGAGTCAATGTCATTTACTTGCAGGTGTCCAATCTTAATCAGTGTTCATCCTGTTCACTCATGATACACACAATAAAACTCACATGATAAAATATAAAAACATGCAATGTACAAAAGTCCTATTAAAACAGCACACAAGTAAACATATACTCAGATTTCCAAACCAGGCATAATCATAAGATCCTCCCATCTGACAGTACCTCAGTAGCTAATTAAGGGATTTGGAACAGGCATTCAGCACCCTGCAGCAACAACCACAAGTAAACTGCAATTCTAAGTACTTTTTTGTAGAGAATGAACATAATTTTAAGTAAACAGGAATGCAACATGCATAACTATTGGGTTAATATTGTTCAAGATATTTTTATTCATGAACCCACTAACATGAGCGAGGCAGGAATGTTAAGTCATTACAGCTGCAATCACATTCGATTTCAATGCAAAGTGCTGTGACTCACTTCTATTTAGAAGATCTCATTTTGAGCCATGATGTGATCGAAACAGTAACTTTGCAACTTAACTTTGCACAGACATCCTAATTACATGACACGAGCAGAACAAATCAAATGAAACTTAATGGCGTTTTTCTAAGTGCACTCTAACACATTAACACATATTTTTTGTGCTATTCTGTCATTATCTTAATGTGGCAAAAAAAACATTTAATCAAATTAACCTACAGTACTAATGTACTTTCTGAATACCAGCTGCGTACTGGACCATGTTGTTTTCATGGTTCCGTTGACAAACATGCAAAAACAATCACTGTAATTTTGAAACGAGACACGAGCAGTGATGCTTTTGCTTTGAAGAAAAAAACTCTGATCTGACTTAGTAAAGATAAACCCACTTCAGAAGTTTATTTATGTTCAATCAAAACTGGGACAAAGTGCTTTTATTGCATAAAGGTCAAACTTCTACCCACCATCCACGTCAACCATGTCCTGTGGTGGTTGTGAATCTGTTGTTGTTCGTCCGTGTAGTGCTTCATTCATTATAAAAACCGGTTGCATTGTATCGGTCTGTGCAAGGCCTAAGGTTGCTTTCAACTTACCGTACTGAACTATAAATAGTCACATGGAAATGCGCATCTTAGAAAAGCAAGAGACATCAATTTCCCTGCTGATCAGAATGCATTGCAGTAATACGATTTTCACAGTGTCTCCACAGGAATACCTTTCACACTGCTTTCACAATTAACAGAGCTATCTCTCCACCTACATACAACACATGGTGGAATGTGATGTTTTGGTGGCTTTTTTCTGGAAAATAACGAACAGCGAGTGGTTAGGTAAGCAAAAATTCAAAAGTGAAGCAAAGAATTTCTTGGTAATTTTATTGTATAATAGATATAATATTGTATAAAGAAGAAACGCAAACATTTTTTTACCTGTGTTTTGTCCACCAAATCTGATGGACAAGAATCATATTACTGCCTCCACAAGATCGTGTTAGAAATAATATTATGCTTGTTGGTCTCGTCTCTTAAACTACTCTATATCACTTTTGTTCTACAATAATTAAAAAACTGATAAAGGTTTATGACAGTTAACTACAAACATAGTGATTAATTAACTGTAAAGCTTTATTTGTTGGAAAAGTTAAAATAGGCTGAAAAGTATATGATGTAGAAATTTGCACTGTCGCATTGGATCCCATGAAGTAGAGAGGCATGACCCCTCCACCCCTGTCCCGAGTAACCTTTTGGTGTGAAGCATGATTCTAGCAGCTTTGAAGCTGAAGAGATCCGTATGCTTCTCTTTTTCTCTTTGTCCTTCTTCTGACATCCTGTCAGTGTAACTCTGTGGGTTTCCCACTGCACTACTTCAGACAAATGTTCCAGGCCAACTTTGACCCACTTCAGCTATCTTGTTATTCAAGACCCTAACACTGCCACAGACACCCTCAGCTCTGCACTAACCTCTTGCCTTGACGGACTCTGTCCTCTCACCCCAAAACCTACTTGTGCGATCCCACCCTCTCCGTGGACTCTCTGATGAGGTTCGCCGCCACAGGACTCAGCTCAGAGCAGCTAAAAAGCAATGGAATAAATCCAAATGCCTGGAGGAACTCACAAAGTAACAATCTTTTTTAAAATCCTTCTTGGCTGCTGTCACTACAGCAAAAACTGTACACTTCCAGGATGAAAAGGTAAGCAACTGCACAGACTCAATCTATTCTCTACCTTCAACCGCCTCCTAAACCCTCCCCCACCTCCCTTTACTTCTTTCTCACCCGAAGACGTTCCTACCTTCTTCACAGAGAAGGTGGCTACTATCAGCAAACAATTGTCTACCCCTAACCTTAGACCCCACCCCTCTGTTACCCCAGAAACTAGATCACTGTCTGCCTTCACTCTGCTCTCGGAATCAGACGTGTCTAAGCTTCTCCACTAAAGTCACCCCACCAGCTGTTCCCTGGATCCCATTCCCTCACACCTTCTTCAGTCCATACAACCCACTGTTATTTCTCTGTTGACACACGTTCTAAATTCCTCACTCGCAACAGGAACATTTACCACCGCTTTCAAACAGGCTCTCATTGTTGCTCTACTCAAAAAAAACACACTCAACCCTTCTCTACTAGACAGCTACCGCCCAGTCTCCAACCTTCCATTTCTCTTGAAAGAGCCATTCTAACTCAACTTTCTTTGTTTCTCCACGAGCATGATCTACTTGACCCTTTTCAGTCTAGGTTCAGGTAAGGACAACTTAAACCTCTCTCCTAGCAATGGTAAATGACCTTCGTGCTGCAAGAGCTGCCCACAGATCATCCTATCTGCCGCTTTTGACACGGTCAATCACCAGACTCTTCCCTTAACACTGTCAGACTTGGGAATAACAGAAAACGTACTCAATTGGTTCTCCTCCTATGTTCAAGATAGGTCCTTCCAGGTATCGTGGGGAGGTGAGACATACACACTCTCTAAGGTAACCACAGGGGTCCCACGGGGCTCTGTCCTTGGGCCGCTCTCTTCTCACTATGCACTCGTTCTCATGGTAACATCATCCAATCCCATGGCTTTCATATCACTCCTATGCTGATGACAGTCAGCTCTATTTGTCCTTCTAACCAGAGGATACCACTGTGTCACAAAAATTTCAGCCTGTCTCTCAGACATATCGGCTTAGATGTCTGAGCGACACCTCCAACTGAATTTATCAAAAACTTGATCTTCAGCAACTCCCCTCAGCAAAACATTTCAATCAAACTTGGCTCACTAAAACTAACACCTACAAAGTCTGCCAAAAGCCTGGGAGTTTGGATAGATGACAGGCTGAGCTGTTGCTGCGACTTCCAGGTCCTGTAGATTTACTTTCCACAACATCCGTAAGATTAGGCCTTTTCTCTCCCAACAGGCTACACAGCTCCTTGTCCAGGCAATCGTCATCTCTAAACTTCACTATTGCAACTCTCTCTTAGCTGGAGCTTCTGCAGTTACTATCAAACCCCTTCAATTGGTCTTAAATGTGGCGGCCCGCCTCATTTTCCACCAGCCAAATACACCCATATCACACCTCTTCTCACCTCTCTTCACTGGCTCCCAGTAGCTGCATCGAGTTTAAATCCTTGATGCTTGCCTACAGGGCTCTCAATGGATCTGCTCCATCTTACTTTAACACACTACTGGTAAGTTACACTTCTGCACGCACAAAATTAGGCTAAAATACGTCTTTATGGGTTCACAGAGCACAATCAAGTCTTTTCTCCTTTGTGGCTGGTGGAACAACCTGCCCTACCCCATTCGACTGGCTGAGATATCACCACCTTTAAAAAACATTTAAAAACTCACTTGTTTAAAAAGTACTTTGAGTGAGTCTTCCCCACACACACACACACACACACACACACTCATATAACTGTCTGGCACTAAACAATTCCTAAGCATGTTCTTTGTCTTGACGAGTTAGGCCTTATCAGGGTTCTTTGTTGTTTTATCTCAGATTTTACGGGAACCGAATGATAATTGCTGGTGTCCTCTCCTTGTTAGTCGCTTTGGATAAAAGCGTCTGCCAAGTAAAGTAAAGTAAAGTAAATTGCCACTTGTCATAGATTTGTTTGCATGTATGCCTTTAGACAACTCAATATTTGTAACTAGGAATGGGTTTATAGTCATGAAGCTCACATAGATCTGAAATAAAATTACTTTCTCTGCAGCAGTTTGCCCTAATAACACCCAATTAGTAGAAGCATAGAGGAAAACAGTGATGTTGAGGTTGAGAAAGAGTCCATCAGTAGGGTGAGTCACTGCAGTGTCACAGCCTCGCTTGACTCTTCTCTGTGAAAAATCACCAGTGTGATGCGGCCGGAAGGCTGACAGCTGCATAAAGCAGCACACACTTACACCTGTCTAGTCGCATTACAAGTCTGATTATTCTCAGAAAATAAACAGCAGTGCTCAGTGTCAAAGTCCTGCACTTTGCATCCATGCCGTGTTTGTTATATAGCCACAGCCCTTATAGACGTCCTCTACACTGCATTTTCACCTTTCATTCTATTTCTAGCATTAGGATCAGTCAAGTATTGGCTGTTGCTTAATTGATGTACAACAGCACTGTGAAAACAATGGAGCAAAATGTCTTTATGCAACGTTTATTGGGGTATTACTATACGCTGGTTAAGATTATATATGATCATGATCAAGAGAAGAAGTTTGCCTTTGCTTTGCCGTTCTTTAGTTTTTTCTTTTTCTTATCTTTGTCTTTTTTCTGCTCTTTGTTTTTTCAGTTTGTCTCTTTTTTATGTTTAATTTTTCTACCAGCATTCTGTTCCAGTAATTTTTAAATTTACTTTAACATCAGTTTCTCCTTCAAGCAGATTTAATATTTTGAAATAAAACACTTCCAATGGAATTTTCATCTGATAATAACGCAAAAGGTCATTTATTGGTGTTTTGATCTTAAGCAGACAAAAATCAATGCCTGTTGTCTGCCTGGCTCAGCCATTCACTTTTGGTCTTGTAGTTTCTCTCTTTTCTTTTTCTTTTCCTCTCTCTATTTATCTTAGTTTTCCCTCATGTGCTCCTACCCTCTATCTCTCTTAGTTCTGTGGTTCTTTATTGTATCCTGTGAAGAGATGAGAGCATCTCTCCCACTATCTCCAATATGTGTGTGCGTGTGTGTTTTTGGTGGTGAAGGATTTTGGGGTGTTAGGGTAGCACACATAAAGGTCAAAGCTGACAGCCTTTTAGCAATGCTGCCAACAGTGCGCAGAGGAAACACATAGACAGACGGGCAGATAGAAGGAGTGTGTGCAGAAACAGACATAAAGAATGAGGGAGATGGATGCCTGATGGGTGGAGGGAAGCAAGGAGGGTTGGCTTGATAGCTGGCCAGATTGATGATGAATGGATTGTAGTTGAGAATAAAGAGCTGACAGGCAGGAGTAGATGGATGGATGGCAGACTGTCATTTAATCTTTATCCACCAGGTAAGTCTCATTGAGACATCTTGAAACTTTGTTACATCCACTCGCAGATTTTAGGAATCAAGAACATCAACATCAGTGGCGCTTATTCTCCACTCTGGAGGCGTTAGATTGTTGCAGAAGAGCAACGTGCCATGAGATGATGCCATTTAAAAAGCCCAAAAAAATATATAGAGAGAAAATAAAAAATCAGAACAGAAACTCAAAAGTACAAATGTAATTATTCATGAAAGCAGTGAGACTGAACCCTGATTATGTTCAGGGTTCAGCTGTGGGACAAAAAAAATTATATATATAAGCTAAAAGATACTTCAAAGATACTTCCGTTCCATTTTTATGTCACACGTATAGGGTCTGGTTTACTAAAATCCTAGTTAGCAAGTACCAAATTGGGTGCGCAAGCTTGAAAATTGCAGTAATCATTTTATTTGTGGTCTACTAAACAAATTTGGAAGACTAATAATTACTTTGATGAGCTACTACAACAAAATCTCAGTATTACAACAAGAAATGCTCTTTGGAAATCAGCAGCTACATAAAACCATGTTTCGCCTAATTTATTGCGCCCTGAGCATACGGTTACTCACTATGTAGCAGCTTATTCTCCAGGACAAAGATTTCAAGACTTTGTACAACACACATGGCAGCAACATCTACAGGATGCTGGAATGAGTCTGACCAAAGGAAGTGCAAAGAGGCAAGGTCACGTGTCACAACAAACGGCTGACGTGGTGTAACTTTGACATTTTAGCTTTAGATTTGTTGATATTCTCCCAAAATGGTCACCCTGAAATATGCTCCCATATAGACGAACGGGAGGAAGCACAACAAAATATCCATGCAGTTCAAATGCTGTTGTCCTTTCACCCAATTTAGAAATTAACACAAGCTGGACATTATCTTTGTGGTGTCTTTTTCACAGCCTTTTGACCTTCTGAGACCATATTTGACCTAGAGTTTCTAAATGAGTGGCCTGACATTATACTGTTAGATTAGACACAAAATGTTACAACACTGAACATCAGATCTTTTTATTTTCCCTGAATATTCACTTACAAAATAACAAGAGACAAACGTTAATAGTTTCTGAATGTCAGGAGAAAATGTCATCAGACTTGAGCTTGCACCGACATGTGAAAAGCACTGCAAGCAGGCTCCCAAACTGACTACTGCGTTCAATTAACTAAGTTGGCAGGCTGTTCCACCCAGACGCCTCCCCTCTTCTCTCTGCTTCCATTTAAGTTCATTAGTTTTGCTATCAGGGTTGTTGTAGCAGGGACAAGTAGCTGAACCACATCCCACAAATAGCTCCCATGGGAAAGCGCAGGAGCAGGAGAGCAGGGAACAAAGTGGCACGTGCCAAACAAAGAAGTATCTGAACAAGAATCAGAGCACATGAACACGAGCAACAAGGAATTATGTAGAGAAGAGTGATGCGGAAAGAAGGATAAGGCTGTATGTAGGAGGCAAGGGCATGTCAGAGATAAAAGAAAGAGAAGAGGAAAGGCCCATGAGCTTCTGAGAGGCAATAAGAAGAGAAAGAAAGGAGGAAGGTAGATTATGATTTAAAAAAACATACCTCAGAGGTCTTAGTTGTCCAGGTGTGTGCGTCTATGCATGTGTGTTAAGGATGAATGCACTTATGAGAGGGGTTAGACAAATGAGAGACCCTGAGTGAAGTGACATTGCATCCCTCCTCTCATCATCTGTAAGACTCAGGAGGCACCACACACACACACACACACACACAAGAACACGCACATCAACTACAAACCGAGTGCAGAAAGAGAATGTGGAAGCAAAGACATAGATGACAGGGAGAACAGAACACAGGGAGCAATGTGTCTGTCCACGGGGAATAATGAAGACAGAAAAAAGTGACGTGAACATCATCAGACTGAGACACAGTTCCACCGCATCAAACAACTGTTTTGTAGCAAAGGGGGAAATTTATCCAGCCTCACACTCGTTTTCATATATTGCCATCGGTGTCAAAGAAGAGGATGAGGAAGGAGGGATACAAATGTAAACAGGCTGGGATCCAGTTTGATTGTGGACATTTCAGCGGCTAGTGATGGATCCGTTTTCGAGCTCTTGTTGTTGATTGTGAGAAAACGGAAACATGGATGGAACGTTATTTTTTCAGCACATTCTCTTAGAAGCTACAAAAAGTTGTGTGCTGGTGAAACAGCCGCATCGCAATTCCTTCCAGGGTGACTTTATCTCTGCTGCAGGTCGCATGTTTCCAGCTCGAGGAACGGATAACCGGAGAAAAGAATTAGAGAAGCAGAGCAACTGATAACTCAGTGTATGTTACAGACCATTCTGCAGGGCACAGATAAGAGTGGAAGGACCACTTAGCACTTGTGAACATGTGCTTTTTCATGTTTTGTGAGATCTAATCATGTTAGAGTATTAGCATTAAAAGTGACTTCTCTAGTTGTTTTTTTTATTCCTCCACCTGGAGCTTAACTCCCACTGTTACAAGGCTTACTCTTAGATTAGACCGATGCCTGTGTTTTTCAAAAATCTCACTTAAACTAGGGCCACAAATCCCTCTTTCACCAGACAAAAGCTAATTATAATCATGCTTCCAGTATACCTCCAGCAGAAGCGGGGAATTATTTTCTCTTTGCCTTTGGAAGTGAATAAGATCTCATGTTCCCAGCACCCAAAAGCATAAATGATGACGTGTGATGTGTGTGTAGCATGTGTAGTTGACATGACATGATTTCATACTGATCAAATAATATTACTGTGTGTGTGTGTGTGTGTGTGTGTGTGTGTGTGTGTGTGTGTGTGTGTGTGTGTGCGGAATTGGCAGTCATGTGTGTGTATAGATGTTCATGTGTACAATTCATAAATCATATGTTACTATTTCATTCAACAGTTAGACTAGTTGAATTATTCTGCCATTCAAGCTCATTTCCATTGGTTTCACGATAAATAAGTAGAGTTACAGCATCGTGGGTTAATCCCTCCTTTCGCTAAGTTGTGGATTACTAAGTGGAGATGTCATTATTATTGTGTCTTGTGTTCAACCATAAGTCCAAGTGATTTCTAGATGTAACAAAATGAAATTAGATGAATGGGAAATGCATAAGGTCACGGTTTGACCTTTGACTACAGAAATCTAATCATGCACGATGAACTGGAAACTGGATGTTTGTGTCAGTTTCGTTTAATTCCTGAGATCTGTGAGAACTCAGAGATATCTCTTTCAGTAAGAATAACACAGTTTGTAACTGTCATAATTGCACATTAGTAGTGGGAGTCTGCAGGCAGGAGCATGTTTGTGTTGTTAATTTGTCAAATCTCTGAAAAAGTCTGACAAAGAAAGTATAAAGAATAATTCACTACTTCTCTTTTCCTTACATCAAACACTGCCTGGAATTTGACAGCAATCACACAAAATAATAATATAGAGTCACCACATAAAGATTTTATGATTTTTATTTGGTAGGGTTTGTAGACATGGATATGTAGTTTAAATTCATATATGTGTTAGTATATGATGTTTAAGCTTTCAAGTTATATAGTTATAGAAACATTTGTTTTGTGTATTCTGTGTTTTCACAGACGTAAATCTTAATGCTTCCAACTGGCTCTGGAAATCTTGTAGTGTGAAAAAAGTAGTAGTAGTGCTTAATTTGCAATAGCCTTGTCACGCTGATTCCATTTTCCATCTGTTTTTAAAATTGGTTGAGATTTTAAAATCCTCTAATGTGAACCAGCCGTTACACTGGGTGATGTACGGTTCAGATTTTAGGCCACGCCATCCTCTAGAGACTTCCAAAGAGGGACAGGCTATTTTGAGGCACCTCTGTGTCTATAGGACAACATTAGATGAGTCACAGTTGGAGCACTTTTACAGCTTGGATAAGCATGAAGCACTCACAGTTAAACAATGAGTCACAAAGGTTAACAGCTGTGTAGGAAAACATCTGGTTCTTTGAAAAATAATTGTACATAGAAAACCTGAGTTAAGTAACTACAACTCCAAAAGAAACGTGATGACCAAGCTTATGGCGGCGTGTGTGTGTGTATGTGTGTGTGTGTAAGAGAGAGAGAGAAAAGTTATTCCGCCCTCTCCTGTCATGTACCTCTTTGATCAATCAATGTGCTTGTGACAGTTACCATGACAGCTAGTCACATGATCATAGAGCGCACAATAGACGTGCATGTTTATCAGCACAGGAACACTGTGTGTGTGTGTGTGTGGTACAGGGTGACACCTTACTACACATATATGCAGTAGTGCCACTATCATTTTCCTTCAAAAGTGGACAAACAAACACACATATACACTGTTATATGGACACAAACAAGTTGCAAGCACTGGCCAAAATGTCAAAGCAATGTCTGCACATCGATGGTGTCGAACAAAACTTTGCTGCCATAATGAACTAAAGACAACACACACACACACACACACACACATATATATTCTGCATAGGCACAACAGACTCATACATAAACCTACAGAGTACAAAAAGATCTTTACTGATTCTATTAGCAATGAGTGGTCAGCCAATTAAAAAGCTACTGGATGGATATAACTATTGTGCGATGGGTTACACACACACACACACACACACACACACTTCCTTTCTTTGCCTCAGACACACACATGCGGACACTCCTACAAGGTAAGGGGTAGACACTGCTTCTATCCGAACCACAGCTGTTGAGAGGTCTACATAACCAAGTGTTTTTAATGCGCATATGTGTGTGTGTGTGTGTGTGTGAGTGAGAGAGACATATTGCTGCTTGAGATGGAGAGATCACCTGTTTTCGCTGAAAGCCTCTTTTTCAGTTAATCAGTCATTGTGCAGCAGAGACTCAACTATGGTTATTAGCCTGCGATCAGTCAAGGTTTGCTGTCTACTGATCCTCTTCCTACACACACACACACACACACACACACACACACGCACACACACTGAAACACCCACACCTAATGGCAGCACAGGGAGAGGAAGGTACTAGGGAGAGCTAGAGGACGATAGTGGGTTTTGTCTCAACCTTTCTGTTTGCCACAGCATTGATCTCTGCCTCACCTCAACACTTAGTTCAGCGCCGCACACACACACACACACACACACACACACACACACATTTGCTGAGGCCTTGGTTTCGACCGCCTGACTGGTCAAATTAAACCCAGATCACTGCGAGGCTCCAGGGACCAACACGCACACAGAGACACACAAAAGACAGTCGCTGTCAGCTTCATGTTTAAACAGCGATCCTTAGATGAGTTTCACAGATGACAACAGTGCAGCATGCAACAGCATGCGCTTCAAAGACACACACGTTCGTGTCCTAATGTCTCTCCCTGCAAACACGCATGCAGGTAGATGCTGTTGAGCACTTTGTGTCTGTTGAACACGCGCGTGTTTGTACTGAAGGTGTGTTTATGAGCGCGCGCGTGTAAAATGTCTCCTCGCAGTTCTGCTGCGTCAGCGCCTCAGACAGACAGCGTTGTGTTTGTGTACCCACAGAGGAAATAAAATAACAGCCCACATCTTCTCAACCCACAGACAGCTCTCTCTCCCTCTCTCTCTCTCTCCTTTTGTTCCCTCCTTGTTTATTATTCCTTGTTTCAACATTTTACGCGCATTTTCTCTCCTCCTCTTTCTAGCACTTCTTTTCTTTCTATATTCTTCTCTTTCTTCTATTTTCCACTCATTCTTTTGACATAACTCCCGTTCACAGAAACAGATTTAACAAGTGTGTGTGATAAAAATACAGCATTTATATTATTTAATTCCTACCAGTATATACATGTCAAAATATGTAGAAATACAAAATGTAGATGTTTTCAATGCAGCACACACACACACACACTGTCAGTACAGTAAGTTATTACTAACCAATAATACCTTTGTTTTGTTTTACATCACTTTACATATTATTATATTCATTACTATCACAGTATTTTTGAAGATATTCAGTGTTATAACAAACTCAAATAATTGTTCTGTGATTACATTAATGTAGATGAATAATAGGAGGAAATGAAAAGAAGAAAGAGCTGATGGGTACATGCAACTATTACAATTTCCGTGTTTCCATGTAAATATGTATGTGGTGTGTCTGCTGAGTTTAATCACGGAGCACATCTTTCTGTGCTCACAGTTCACCGTGTTTGACATCATACAGTCTGAGGTGCGATGCTGCCATCTTCTGACAAAACGAGTGAGACGTGAGACGGTGTGGGTTGTGCTCACACATGTTTTGTCTTCTCCGATCACGATTAACATCCTTTCATTACAAAGGTTAACTAATTATACACCAGTCAGATTTACTTTAATCACACACACACTGTTAAACCTTATTAAGACATCAGATACATTTCTGCAAACTCTTTTTAAATCATTGGTGGTCTTCGTTTATCATCACGTTAACATGTGATATGAATGTGAACCATTTCACCATCACCTGCACTGTCAAAATAAACTGACCTTAGTTCAAATGAAAACATGGAGATTTTCATGCCTGCATGAAGCATGTTAGACTTTCCATCCAGGTCACAGTGAGTCGTGCTGCTGATCATGTCAAAGCTGAGTCCAGGGTGAGATATAGTTTCCATCATGCTGGAAAACCGATATTTCACAAATGCACCCAGCTCCAAAAAATATGTACAGATTTAAAATTTTGATTCATTAGTCAAGTGTTTTCACATGATTATTAACACGAACAGCTGCATATCGTCCACTTTCTGATTTATTTACATTTCTAATCATGTTCCTGAAACAGCTTGACGCACTACATAATAATTACCCCTGACTTTATGGTCAGTGTCATATCCATGGTCTAAATTATTATTTTTGCTCTGAGTAAATGTCCTTGTACTGAACAATCCTGAATGTGGACTGACAGGGAGTTTGGGGTCAGTGTCTTTTATCATTAGCTAATGCTAGTGTCCCGTGGTGCATGTGTGTGTGTGTGTGTGCCAGGTGAATTTCCCTCCTACCCCTCACACACTGGTGCCATATGTAATTGCCTATGTCACCTATAGCATAAACAGTCACCGTTGGCTGTCTCAACACCAGCCTCACCCACACACACCATGCTCATGTCTAATTAGCATTCCCAGTGTGTGTGTGACTGGGACTGGTTTGACAGTTTGACAGTGCTCGGTCCCCGTAGTCCTGTGTCAGCTATTCATCACCCGGTCCCATGATACCAGTAACGCACCCTCTCCCGCCCTGATCCTCCACTTCTCTCCCTCTCACCGCCAACCCACGGTCACCTACTGCACTCCTGAGTGATGAGCACATAGTGAGACTAAATTAACTGTTTGCACACTAACAAGGTTTTTTTTTTAACTGTCATGTTGTTTGCATGATGGTCCGCTTTGCTGCCACAGCAGAATAAACAATAACTGTAAGTAACTGTAACACTAATCACATCTGTGGAGCGGGATGCTGCCTGTGAATGCATTGTGTGGCTGCTCCTCACTGATGAATCCCACAAATTGGTTTAATCATTGACTTTTAATATTACATAAATACAAATTACTCAAAGAACAGAAAGAGAAAAAATCACAACCCATTGTCTACGTAAACCATCACTGTAAAACACCGTGAGAGGTTAACAGTACTAAACCTGAATAAGGTCTCCAAATTCAGTTTCATTTTCACAGTATGGGAGATTTCCTGTTGCCACCAATGCCTCGCCGCTGTGGCTGCTGCTGTTTGTACCAAGTGTAATTCATGTATGTTCATATGTTACATTAAGTAATCAGTTTAACTTTTATTAAGTTATGTCTCTTGCACTTATTTTCATTTTTCTTTTCAGTTTAACTAAATTAGACTAAGCTCTTCTGCTCGCTTCATGACTTACTGAATATGCAGGCGTGTGCTCACTGAGGCATACGTGGCTGCAGCAGGGTGACCTTTCAGCTCCAGGACGATCTGTGAGAGCGCTTCTCCTTCTTGCCAGTTGCCACCTATTATCATCACATCAGAAAATTACATGTTTCAACAGCAGGAAAGTCAGGGCAGTATACTCTTACTGCAGTGCTGCAAAGAATCTAGTTTTATTCTGAAAGTCCAGAGCATAATAGAAATCTGTGAAAACACACATGTCTCTGCAACAACCCG
This sequence comes from Microctenopoma steveboyesi, assembly GCA_032359275.1. NCBI lineage: Eukaryota > Metazoa > Chordata > Actinopteri > Anabantiformes > Anabantidae > Microctenopoma > Microctenopoma steveboyesi. The sequence continues at coordinate 3,804,728 of JAUMHF010000023.1, read as the reverse complement.
CAGCTTGGATGTCATAGATCCTTCACATTACTCTACCACATACTGTCCTGTCAGTGTTTTCAATGCAACCAGCAGGTGGCATTGTCACAATTTCCTTGCTGAGCTCTTCTTTGCAAATCCATCTCATCTCCTCTATTGGCTTCCTACTGCACATATGTACAGCATGTATGCCAGACATATAAAAAACCCAGATGCCTAAAAACTATTTTTTGTGTCTTTGTCTTCTGGCATGTTGCACGTTCAATAAGCAGGGAAAGAATCAACAGCCAGGAAGTTTAAATAATAACGAAGGGATAGAAGGATTTAAATAGCATTTTTTTTTATTTGACTAGCAGATCAGCTTCGTCCATGTGTCTAGATTGAAATGTACTGGACAATGTAACATGAAAATAAGTCAGTGAGGTGAAGAAACAGTTAATAGATCCTACTAACACGTATGAGAACACATAAAGTGCAAAGGCTGATACATCACTGAGATGTTGTATCACCAGACTTTCTCTTTCCATAAAGTCATAACATAACAGTCATTTACATTGAAGAGTAAGTGCAAACAAAACTTAAGAATTTTTTCAACCTGACTTAAGTTGTGCATTAAAAGTGACAGTCTCTTTAATGCCTCACTGCTTTTCTATCAGCTCTCATAATTGGCTTTCTCACTTGCACAAGCACCTGCAGGCGAGGCACACACACACACACACACACACACACACACACACACACACACCTCAATCCCCACACACACCGATGGACTTTCATGCATCCATGTCATAAGAAAATTGCAGACAAACACATTCAGGAATGCATTCACGCATGCACACGCACGCCCAACAAGCTACAGCAAGGAGTGTGAACACACCTCGATCTGTAACAAGAATCACTGTGGGATTTTCACACCCTGTCTGACAAAAGTCACCTGCAGTCTCGCTCAGAGATGTCATTAGTGGGGAGTCGAGGCTCTCTGTTACTTACTCTTTGACTTCACTTTTTTCTTTCTCGTCAAACCCTGATGAACCCAGTAAGACCCAGCTGGGATGAACTGGGCTGAATCTCTCCCTCAGTAGATTGGCAGCTCACATACTCAAATTGTCCCAAATGTTTCTCCTCACAGCTCAGTAATGCAACGTTTAACCCAAATATTGTGTTTCAGGTTATTTTTGATGATGTAAATAATGCTCTGTGTTATTGAATGACTTAACTGACACCTTTGTTTGTTGACATATTCACTATGTTGTCTTCATAAAAGTTCATTTCCACTAAAAATGGTCCGTACAAATTTCCCTGCTGCACTTCTGTGCAGAAAGGAAGAGATGATATGTGCATCTAACTTGGACAGTTTTCCAAGGAAAATATATAGCATGTTCTATTAGACCCTGTTCCTGTAGTTGCATAAAGGCATCGTGGGTCACACCAGTGTCTGTGATGACAAGAAATTCAGAGATGACACTCTCAAGGCAGCGATAGTGTCTTAGGAAATGCTGTGTTAATGAACACCACTCGTGAACGACTGTCAATGTCACCTTAATTTTCTTATCTTTCAGTGGGTGACTTCCCCAATTATACAACACATTATAGTTTTCACTTATGAGTTTGGGCCACAAACGGCCCTTTGTTGCCATTGCTGCAGCCTGAAATATATCAGAAGAGATATTTTTGAATCTCATTTCAGTCTTGTGTCAACTCCGCATACATTTTCTGACTGTTGCACTTCAGGGTGGCTTAATTTATGAAAAGCATAATTTCAGTACCTATCGAGATGCTAAATTAACTCTGGGATAGACATTAATATTATGTGCACAATCACTGTGTGCACAGCCATATAAAGCCAGAGCTTGGTGAAAACCTACACATCATAATGAAGTATAAGCTTCAAAGCTGCACATTCGTGTCCCTGCATCTAACTGAAGCAAGTGTTGCCATCAAGCCCCGAGTCTCAGTATGTCTGATAGAAACTTTAATAGCTACCAGCATGAGACACTGATCGGCCAAGCACATCAGCATAGTGAGATCCAATATGTCACCACCACGCAGAGAGAGAGCGAGTGTGTGCGTAGGAGAGGACGCTGAGCCGCATGTGTGTCTTGTTAGTGCAGGGTGTAACAGTGGAAGTGATGGCAGTAATGTGGGAATGACAAAGGAGCTCTTACTGTGAGCTATATGAAGATGTGGGAGATAACAACATGCCACATTCCCCGGTGAGTGCGTGCACACGTTCCCTCTGACGTATAACGGACATTGTCTCTGTCTGAGTGTCTGCTCACCTACAAGTCTTTGTTAAACTTCCTAAACAACCTATAAACTTAAATGCCTACTGATTTTTCATAATCTCCACCTGAGAACTTCTTCATAGCAGGCTGCAACCAACTACTGACAGCTTTGTTGTGAAATCCTTCATGCCCACGTGTTTCCCCTCAGAATGAGATATACCTCTTCCACTGTCATCAGACCAGACTTTTTTATTCGTTCATTACTTTGGGTTGTGATCAGATACCTCTACGTGATTAGTGACATTCACATAAGCCTCGGTTGTGCTTTGCTTCTAGGCACAGTAACCCATTCTGGCTTTCCCGCCCAGCCAAAATCAATATCAATATTTAGAGTTGATAAAAATAAAATGCATCAGTTTTTGCAACACAAACATTTCTCCACCTACAACAGGGTGGTGTCAAACTCTGTTTATGTAAACACACTGTTTGACTCCTCATGCCACGTGTCTCCCACCCTTTTTCTTCCTTCTCTTCTGACCTCATCGCCACTTCTTCCTAATTACCATCTCTTCCTTCGACCCCCGTACCGGCCCGATGTCCAGCTCTCAGATGGATCCACAGGGGCCTATGCAGCAGCTTTCTGAGGAGGTAGCTTCAGAAATTGAGACTTACTGAACCAATCTGGGAGATGAGGTGGAAGAGATGTAGAGCAGAACAAGATGACCCTCTGACCTCTGCTGAGGGATCCACACTGCATTTATCTATAAATCTGTGATAAGAGGAATAATATTACCTATGCACTCTCTATGAATCAAGAGTAGACGCTTCAAACTGACACTAGAGGGCGGTGGTGGTTCAGCAGTGGCCGTTCACTTACATTCAAAGTTTTGACCCAGCAGTAGCATTAACCCTGACAGAACACGCTTTCAAGTGTTCATCCTGTGCCAGTATGTCCTTCATTATTCTGCATGTATTACTGTATCAACAGAGCAGGTTTATACCTTCTGCACTGAAGCTTAAAAATTTAATAAAAAACTGCAAACGAGGACTGTGAAATCATTTAATGCGGCCCTTGAACTGCATGCTTATAAGACACCTGCAATCATGTAGTATGTCTTTGATATCAAAGATGAGTGAACATTTGGTGATAATAAAGTTTTATTTAAATCAAAGAGCAGATAAAAACATTAAGGCAGACGAGCAGCGAGCATTGAGCTGCGAAATGGAACGTCAGAATCTTAACTTTACAAGGCTTGATCCGTTCATCATTAATAAAAAAATAGAAAATTATAAAGCCAGAGAAAACAACACAACACAATGTCTCAGAGAGACTGGTTAAACTAAGTGTATGTGCATGCGAGTGAGACGTGTCATTACCTTGGTGTGTGTAACTGTGAGTAAATGTGCCATTATTATTGACCTGTGACTGAAGGGATTATCAGGCTGGAAAAGAAACTACAACTCAAGCAGCTAGACCAGGGGTGCTCACTCCCGGTCCTCGAGAGCTACTATCCTGATTGTTTTCTAACCATCCCAGCATTTACAGCTTCTGATTGGCTGAACACACCTGAACCAGGTAATCAATAGAGGGTAGGGCAGGGAAAGCTGGAAAACAATCAGGATAGTAGCTCTCGAGGACGGGGAGTGAGCACCCCTGAGCTAGACTCCCTAGTACAGAGTTAGTAAGAGCCAACTAAAGTGCATGTGTCGACATATGTCATGTAACCAAGAATCTGAGATACTGCAGATATTTTATTTTGTTAAATGCATTTGCTAGAAGATCATCAACTTTGCGTACTGGTGCAATGAAAGTTAAGGTTCTCGCTTTGCACTTTTCCTCACAGCAGCCAGATCCAAACTTAATCTGCCACAAATGTCTTTAACGGGTCTCTCCGAGTTAGGCTTCTGTGTCTGGGACTTTCTTCTCGTTGAGTCTTTGTTATTTAGAGTTGCAGCACAGTAGGTTAGATGATGGGTTTTTCTATGAGCAGCTTTGATGTGGACGCTTATTGATCTGTAAGAGACTGTAACTGTGTATTTGTAATATAAATCTTCCCTAAATCAGAAACGATAAAATTATTAGGTTGGGCCTTCGTTTATGTTGTAATCTTCATGGCGTGGAGGTAACACAACGAGCAATTCCTGTACAGAGCCAACCAGTGTGGTGGAGACCAGCTAAGCTAATGACACACGTAGGACTCATTTTAGTGTGTTGGGGAGAAGCCACAAGTGTCCTTCTCACTGAACAGCATCAGTGTGCAGAGATGTCTGGGGTACAGTGAGAGGAAAGCACCGGTGCCAAGAACGAGCTCTGCTTTACTCTGCCCCATTGTGTATTGAAATAAGGGAAAGTATATTCAAAAAACATCAGTGTCAAACCTTCATGCCAAACTTTGTCCATTTCATCTTTTTTGATGCTCTTTACACGTCTATATTCCATCTTGCCAACAGTAATATGTCTGTATGCTAAATAAGAAGTTGCTGCCAACAGACACCTAAGTTAGCTTAGCACAAAGACCGGGGACAGGTGAGGAAAAAGTAACTCAGTCTCTATGCAAACAGATCTATCCATTTCCAGACTTAATACAAATCTAAGTCAATATAACGGAGACATGAAGGTGGTCTCAAGCTTTTCATCTCCGTCTTTTTTTGAACAAGGATTCGTTCACATTCTTCTGTCTAATTTATACTTCTGTTCACTTTTCAGTGAAGAAAGACAGAAATCAGAGAGCAAAGATGTTTTCACTCCTCAGATTAAATGCTTCTGTATCACAACTCAATGATCACAAAGTTCCCTGTTTGTATTAAATGTATTAGTTTAGAAGCTTTTATACATTAATAAGCACATTTTAAAGCTGCTATCTGGTAGCATTTGGACACGTTTGACGTTCTTGAAGGTTCCTTCAAGAAGACGTCCAGCTTTAAAGTGAAGTTTTTCAACGCACCTCTAACCAGAATCGGACGGCATAATTTAAAAACTTTCTCTCATACTAGTGTGTATGCACATACAAGCTGTGCATTCACACAACTTACACTGGTGCTGTGTCAGAAGCTCCATTATTTATTTTAGGGAACACTTTTAACATGGCTGTCCTTCCATCCCGGCACAAAAAGACAGAAACAATCAGGACCTAGAACTGTTCAACAATAAAACTGTTTAACGATTGTGCTTTTTAAATCATGAATTGAGAGCACATTATATTTTTACCTTCTTCTGTGTAAATGCAGCCACAAGAATTCAAAGAGGGCGATGATGTTTTCATAGGGGCATTAAAATTCAACAACTGTACCAAGAAAAGACTAGAAGAGACAGTGACTGAACATTTGGCTTTCAAATGTGTGTGTGTGTGGTGTAAAAAGCTGCCTGCGACAGGCAACGTGGTGTCACTCCTGGAGAGCCCAACCTCCAGTAACCTCCCACACCTACCCACACACCACTGCCCCGCCTCACAGGTTAAACAGGCCTACAAGCTTTCACAGCAACGCTATCATCTAGCAATGGTTCCACCACCTACGCTCAAAGCTTGTTAAACCACAGACACCAGCACGAACAGAAATCACATGCACCACCTTTTGTTTTTTGCAAACATGATTTCTTTGAATGTTTGCTCTTTAGCAAAAAAGCAAGAAGCACAGAGACATAAGTAAAATGTAAAAATGTGTATTTCTCCCCATCTAATTGCTCTTTTTATGACCCATCCACCGGTCCTTCTTTGTATCTGTGTTTATCAGTCAGTCTTCTTGGCCCACACCATGTCATCTGATCGTGGTTTTTGCCCCGTCACATGTTCAATCAACTGCTCCATCCGTCTCCAAAAGCCCAGCTGATCTAGTGGGTAGTTACACCAACCTGGGAGAAACAATGAAACAAGAAGAAAGCGGAGGATATGGGACAGTCAGCCAGGTGCAGAGAAGAAAAAATCCTATGGTCATTTACTTTACTTTACTTTACTTTGCTTGGCAGACGCTTTTATCCAAAGCGACTTACAAGGAGCTAGCGCTGAGTGTCTGGCTCAGGGACACACCTGGTAGGAGATGGATTAGGAGTCAGACAGGATTCGAACCCACAACCTCCTGCTTCCCAGTCTGACGCCTAACCCACTGAGCTACCAGGCCGCCATTTGCTCATACAGCTGTTGCTACGTTTACTCACATCTCAGTTAAATCTGTACATGTGAAGCATTTCAGAGTCCTGAATGTGCTCGCACGGGTTACAGACATTTACAAAGATAACTGTGAAGCATCAAATCGGATCAGCCTGTAATGTGACGCTCCAGTTCTGGAGCCCTGAAGGGGTTTTGCTGCAGTATTTACATATTTGTTTTGTCTGTGATCTTACTCACTGCTACAACAGGTCAAACAATGGATCACACTAACCTGTCTCATCGCTCCTCAAGCCCCAGCTCTGCCTCTCCCCTCCCCTCCCCTCCCCTCCCCTCCTTATTCCTACAGACAAACTGAAATCCTCTACCCAGTGTCTCTACTACTTTTTCACCTCAGCTTTCACTCTTAGGTTCGTAAGATCTCTACAATCCACAGTTTTCTACCTTTTCCTCATTACTCCCCATCTGCACCCAGATCCTCAGTCCTCTTCATCTCACGTACAGACTAGATTTCACAGGGGTGGAGGGAGGGGGAAATGTCCCATGAGGCATACTTAGCCCCTACTATCACAAAGAAACACACCAGCACGCAATCACATACACAAACACACTTTGATATCTTCTTGTGCAGTTTATGAATGTGTGTGTCTGTGTGTGTGTGTGTAAGGTAAATACATAATTGTATGTATAGCTGCAGGCCAAAGTACATTTGCATGTACACATGACTGCGTATAATGACTGTACAACAGTGCCTGTGCCTTCCTGTGACTGCTCTGACACACACACGCACACACACCCAAAGCTTATATGCGTGTGGAAGCGTTAGATGCAGCCGAGACATCTCGTGAGACTTGAGCTGAAAAGCTGTTTTACTATTACAGCTACTATTCTTACCAAAGACACAGACACACAGCGCTCGCATTCGTATGTAGACTAAAGCTTTTGCACAAATGCACTTTTTGTAAGCTGGTACAGTCAACTACTTAGACAAACACATGCAGAAATAAAAAAGATGTCAGATGCACACACACACACACGAGGAGCAAATACAGACATCCACGTGGGCTGTGTACGGAGGCTACACTTCTCTGACGCTTACACCCAACCACCCATAGTGTGTTTGCATAGGGTGCATGCTATAGCTGCAGGGACGTGTGTACGTGCGCGTGTCCCTTCATTGACCCCGTCTCTGCTGGAAGACAGTAAAGCAGCCAGAGGTTTTGTTTGCCTTCACTCTCTTTCCTTCAAACCATCTCTCTTCCTGTTCTCTGGCTCCGCGTCTCCCTCTTCCACCGCACGCTCCCCCTCCCCCCCACACTCTGCCTGTGAAGTCCTATTTGTTAGAACAGACAGCAGGTTAGCATTAAATATACATGGGGATTGTCAGCCGGTGGCGAACACAAAGGCAGCTAGGCGAGCCCCAGTGGAATCCAAGCCCGGCCCATGCAGCCGGGCTGGGGGAGCAGAGGGCCACCGTTGTCCCTCGTGGGCCCCGCGACCACCACCAACCCACCTCCCACCGCCGCACACAGAGGTTAGAAACTGAAGAGGAGGTCAAAGAGACTAGTACACACACAGATGCTCGGGTATGCAGATGTACAGCGTGCGTGTGCCAACGCACACGTTCACGGTGCCATCCTCACTCACACACACACACACATCTGTCGTCTGCAGGGGCACAGGGTGACGTACGAGCTCAGTGCCCCTTGTGTATCCTGCCTCTTCTCTCTCCCTCCCTCTCATCCAGATGCACACAGAATACTGAATGTGGATCTATTACGGAGGCCTCAGGTCTCTGAAGACACACACACGCATGCAAACAAAACATTTTCTTTTAGTTATTTATAAGAAGTCGACAGACAGACAGACGAGGCAACCATTTTGTCTGAATCTGCAGAGAACTGTGAAAGTAAAATTATTCTGGAGTCATCAGCTTCAATTATGGCGATCTAAAATGGCGTTGTATGATGCGTGACACAGCAGCACGTTCTTACATTCTACATTCATGTTACTGAAGTGACGTCTGCAGTTCTTCATTTCCAAAACCAGCTGGGCTCTGCTGGACTCACTGAAGCACACTACATAAAATAAAGGGGCCCTGTGAATAGTAATGAATGAACATGCACCTAGTGATATGATGTGGTGGTGTAGTTTTATTCATCTTGTTGTAAAGAAAAATTGGCAGACCCACCATGTATTCAAACGTCGTTGCATGAACCTGTTTGAACCATGAAACTGCAACAGCTGTAACACAACGTGACCGTGTGGTTTGATGTGGTGTTCGTGAAGCTGATCCTCACCCGACACTGTGTTTGTTTGAATGAACAATGAGGGAAATAAGAACAAGTTCACACCTGTAGTGATGCAGTAGTATGTCTCGTGTGGGGACACGTGGTGGATGCGGTGGTGTTTCCGCGGCAACACCAGATGCCAATCCTGGAGTAGCGTGACCCAGCACGGGAGGCCGAAGTAGGAGTGGCTCCACTTGTGAATCTGATTCGTCAGCGTCACGAAAACCGCCAGCGAGAAGAGGTAGCAGTCCCAGGGATAGGACGCCGCCAAGGCCTCTGAAAGGTGACAGGACAGGACACCCGCAGAAGACAGCGGCATGGGACAAGTTAGTCACGGACAAGAAAAAACCAAAAAACGACGAGAGAGTGAAGTTAATAGAATAATTGATCAAACTGTTTAGTGTAATGAAGAGGGCCAGCACGAACATAGTACTCCCACAGAGAGGATCCTGGCAGGAGCCTGCGAGAGATGAAGACACTGAGGGGGAGGACGAGGATCAGGCGGAAAGAAGAAGACATGAAGAAAGATGGGGGAGAGCGGCAGCAGGGGAGAGAGGAGGAGGAGACAAAGACGGATACGGAGGATGATGAGAAGAGAGGGTGAAGGAGCCTGTAATGCAGTGTAGACGAGGCCGAGGCAGGAAGCAGTCTCCGAGAAGTCAGAGACCGCTCAGCAAAATCCGAGAGGCCAAGAGGTGATTAGTCATGTGGCATTAACAGAACAGTTTATTCTCAGCTATCTTTCACCACCATTACCGCAGGCATCAGGAGGAAAATCTCAATTCTGCCGGTTCTTTATTGAGCGAGTAAAAGTCCTAACTATGAATCATCCAACCTCACCTTTAAATATTTAAAGAACTTCTAATGAGTAAAACTGCACATCATTCCTAAAAAGGAATTCAGGGACTGGACAAAACGTGTGCTGTGTCCTAATGCTGTGATATTTATATGAAAGGGTTCGTTTGGAGCAGAGGTTGAGGGACAGTAGTAAACTGAGCCTGTGTGAGGGAGACACATTTGTGTGAGTGCATTTCACTTCGCTGTGACAGACGTACTCTGGTGGGGGACTAAGAAGAAAAACAGGTTTTGACGTTGGTCTCTCTCTCTGCCACACAAAACCGCTCCGATCCACTGATTCTTTCTGAATCTCTGGTAGACGACACCAAGACATCAGCAGCAGCACATCCGTTTGCAGGAATCACTTTGTTGTCACTGTAAATTCGATGATTATTACTAGGCCTGACACCACAAAGCGTTCTTTAGGATCTGTGTGTTGTGCGAGTGTTGACACGAGCCGACCGGTGACAAAAACACAGGCACAGTAAACATTTCTGGAGCTAATATGTTGGGTTTCACAGAAGCTGCTGTTGTTTGAAGACGAGTACACTGAGCCAGCAGCCCGTCTGCCACAGTGACTTACAGCTGTCCTCTCTCCGTCTACCTCCATCACTCGTTTCCTCTGCTCAGTTAAAACAGCGATCTCTTGACCCCGGTTCGAGTGCAGACATGACAGCTGGAGATGTCATCTCGCGGCTTTTAGCTTTGTCCCATCTACTTCTGTCTCCGTCTTTGTCTGGTGACCGCTTGGCACTGTGAGGGGCTTGACATGACAGGGTTTAGATGTCATCCTACCGCTACACGACCCTCTGCCACCCTCACCCCCCGCTCCCCTGCTTCTCTTCTCCGTGCACTCTAACCCTCTGTCTCAAAGTCTTAGCAATGACCTCTTAAGGTGTAGACATGACAGGTGTAGATGTCACTGCCTCTCTTTGTGTCTTTGTCTCGTGACCTCTTGACTCCCTGCGGTGTGGGACATGACAGGTGTGGATGTCACCTACAAGTGGACCTCACCACGGCTCTCCCCTCTAATCTTCCTCGCTCATCCACTGATCCCTCCTGTGGATAACCAGATGACCTTTGCAAGTTTTTTTCTTTATTTTGGATTGATTTTTTCCCCCACTAGAAACAGAAATCCCAGTCTGTATTGCCTGAATACCAGCAACAAAGCAGCAGCTCGGCAGTGCTTAAGATGCTCTACCAACAGATTGTTTCATTAGCCATGCTTTGCTCAGTCACAGAAGTTTGGGAGCCACCGCCTGCGACACCATACCTAACCGGGCATTTAACCTAGCTAACCGATGTCAACCGGTGCCCTCGGCTCCAGCCATCAGTGCACTTTTGGCTCGAGTGGAGATACAGTAGGTAGTGATGTCGCCTTCTCAATAACAGGTTCCTCTGTCCCTCCCGCTGATCATCCTCCTCCTGTTCCTCCCCTCCTGCCCTGCACTCATAAGGTCAGTGTCCATGATTACCAGCAAAACTGCCCTGTGCTTTCACGTGATCTGTTCGCTCACCTTAGAAGCACCCTGAAGCATTAGGCCACGACTACAGACTCTGACATCCTGTAAAATGAACCTTGTAAAGTCCTTGTGTTCATTTTAAAGCTTTATGCACTGTAACTTTAAGCATCTTGGTAGTGTTCATAAGAGGGAAGCTGCTTAGGGATCACATCTATGTTGCTGCACTGGGAGTGAGATCTCTGGAGGTAAATCAAAATAAGGTGTTATGTCCCCAAGCTTCTCACTCACAGGTGATAACAATGTGCACGAGAACATTCACACAGGATACAAAATACCAGAGATTTGGCAACCTTGTTTTAAACAGCAGGTTTTTCCCTTTATTCGCTCTTCCTTCCATGTGTCACATCAGCCAAGTGTGCAGTTACTCAAAGAAAGCGTGTACGTAACACCTGCATAAGGAGTGTGGAAAGTGACACAAGAAAATAAAAACAATAAGAATTTAAATATGTCATTTTATTAATACCTACATATCATTTATTAAATTCATAACCAACCAAATATATTCATTTCGTTCATAAAGCATAATGTATTTATAAGCATCATAAATCAAAGTAGCTACACACCTTTCCTGATTTAATAGCAAGTTTAGAAAGTATCTCTAACTAACCTGTTAGCTACTCATTCAGACCTCTATAAGGAGCGTTTAGAAAAATCCGTCCAACCAGACGACAATCGTCTGACTAGAAAACTGCATTAGACCCGCCCACTGAGTTTGACAGGCAAAACTTACAGATTAAATTAATTCATGATTTGTAGCAAGACAGACGATTAATTACTTAAGTAATGGAATAAAAATATATACTTGTTATTAAGGAAATTAATATATTTGGTTGCTGTGTATTTAATAAATTGTGTAAATTAATTTCAGTATTAATTAATTTATTGACACATTTAAATAGAAAAGCTTGTTATATTTAATGCACTGTGTCTCTCTCCACACTCCACACCTGCATGTCTGTGGAAGTTCAGTGCTGCTGTCTGTTGCCTTATACCTGGTGTGTATGTGAGGAATTTGTAGGCCATGTGTGCCAGCGGTATGATGGGGATCATACAGTTGTCGCCATTGGTTTCGATGAAATCGTGGCGAGTGATGGCGGTTGGATCGATGTGGTGTTCCCTGAATGGTCGAATAAATGCCTGCAGAGAGAGAGAGGGACAGAGGGTAATTTACCAATGAAACTCACATTTATTTTAACTGGTAAAACTTTGTGCGACATTATGCCGTGTTTACTATACGTGCCTACTTAAGTTCTTAGCCAAAGGCAGAAAGAAATACAATGAACAAGTACCAACACCAATTTTTTAATATCTGGGGTAAATAAAATTAGATTAGTAGTTAATCGTCTTAGACTACACACTGACACTGTAGCATATCATGTTCTGCATGCCCCTGTAATACCTGCACCTTTCACATTAATTATTCAGGCTGGATGTTTTAATAAATAGATCAGTATAGTGTATATAAATTATTGATGTCAGTAAGAATACTACCAAACTAACAAAGATTATACATTTATGAGCTAGTACGTACCCACTTCTGTACCGTTATTATCTTTTGTTTTAAATGTAGCAGAAATCAAACAAAATGGACCCTTTATTTGATCAAGTCAAATTTGCAGGTTAGACTTCGCTTTCATCAAAAACTGTCATTTTCAGCAATCACTGTGCGAATATTCAGGTGTGATTTCCTCCCAGATCTTCTGCACTTTCCACAGCTCTGCTGCGAAATTCCCAAACTCTTAGGTCCTGCATCTCTCAACAGCAGATGTGGTTCGAATCCAAACCACCACAAGAGGTATTCTAGCAGCTACTTTGTTCTCCAAATACTTCTCAAATTCACAACCAGGATGAATGCTTGTGGTCATTGCCATATGGCGAAATGTAGTTATCCCCAATCAAGCACTGCCCAAAGTGAATCGCTGATCCTTATTGGATACTCAGCATGTCTGTGGAGACTGTGGTGCACATCCTTTAAATTCTTTAGGAAAGGCAACTTTTGAAGCTCTAGATTGTCTCTATAGCAACTCAAATGTCAAAAGCTCCTGGCAAAATAAAACATAGGCAAAAAGACAAAAATGAGTATTGTGATTTTTCTTTTACGCTGTTCCTCAACTGGTACATATTAATAGAGATCTGATGTCATTACCGGTTTAAAAAAATCCTTCATGTCACACTGTAAGCTGTATAATTACTATTAACTATAATAACTCAGTCCAGCAACAGTGGGAATAAAAACTTTTATTCTAAAATTATTTTATCGCTCATTCCATGTTCAATAGAAAAAATGCAACTGAAAATAGAATTAAATTTGAAGGTTAAATGCACTAATACAAATAAACAGAAAACAGCAAATTGTCAAATTTAGTTTTTTTACACACACACACACACACACACACACGGTGCCAAGCATCCTGTGCCCCTAAGCTCATATCCAGCATCCTAATAAACCACAGAACAGCAGTCAACTTGCACAAACACACTCATACACATAAATGACCTGTGGACGCTGCACAAAAAAATCTGAGCTTCAAACACACACACACACACAAACGGTTGCAAACCCCACCTGCGCTGTGCAGTGGCAGACACCTGTCTGTGAGAGCATGGGGGTCTCAAATGAAAGACTGAATCTGAATCTCAGAAGCACAAAAGAGGACAAACGCACACACAGTGTACATACAGGATAAAGGTAATTTATTTCTCTGTGGAGAAAGCAGAAAGTAAGGTTTGCATCTGTATTGCCACAGTGTGCATGGGTGTGTGTGCGTGTGTGTGTAACAACAGATGCATCAGCATGAAAACTCATTATTGTCACGCTAGCCAGTCAAACACACGCCGATCAGCGAAAGGCGTTGGTTGGTGCCACTGCAAACACAGAAACCATCTAATGATATCGTCACAATTATGTACTCTTCTGCCTCTCCCCCACCTCTCCTCTCACCACAGCCCTCAGCCAGATGAAAGGCTGGCTAAGCCGCGGAGGTCGTGCCGAGCAGGGCGGCATCAGTGCTCCCAGTTAACGGCGGGCCACCGGTCGCTGCGTGTCCTCTAATCCCACACCGTTTAACGGCCCGCCTTACAAGACATCCGTTAATCACCAGCTCACATCATCCATCGCCCCAGCAACCAGTGCTATCCCACTGTTTGAATGGACACGCCCTTCCACCCCCTTCTTTTTTTTTCAGGTTCGACCTTTTCACTGTATTTTCATCTCACTTTCTGCTAGTGTCTCTTCATTTTTGTCCCGCTCTTCCTATATATCCAACATTCTCTTTCTTGCCTTCTGGCCGATAACTAGGAACCAACTTAAGTCATTCAATTAACTGTCTTTCGATGATCTACTCAGCCTCATCAGAGTGTTGCCTTGAAAGAGATGTGTTTAGAGATAGCAAAAAAAATCAACGGGAAATGGACATAAGGAGAAAAGTACTGATGCCTTTAAAAACTGCAAAAAAGGAAAAAAGAGAGGGAAGATCTTCAAACATATATCCCTAAACTCTAAGCACATCTGGCAAATTTCAATGTGAATTGAGCATCATTGGGAACTAATGAGCGTGACTTTGTCCTCAAAGTGGTGTCATTAGGGGACTGCTAAATCCTTGTTGAGTCAATTAAAGCTCAACGACACGATGATGACAAAAAACTAAGAAGAAGAAAAAAAACAGCACAGCCCAAAGCCTCGCTAAGGAATAGTTTTAAAGACTACTGGGAAAATGCACTGCACTGTTCTAGACAGTGTTGCAGTTTCTGTACTGGGAAGTGAAAATGCTTTTATGGATTCAAATCAAAGAAAATCATCATTACACAATTTCTTCCTGTAAGTACTTAGAAGGCTTCTTGATTGACTGAATTTTGTGTTCGCGCAGCCCTGTGACAGACCGGCAACGTGTCCACCTCTCACTCTGCGACAGCTGGGGCAGGCTCCAGCACCCCTGTGACTTTCGAGAGGAAAAGTGGTTGAGGGATGGATGAAATGCTATTCAGGCAAGAGCTTCACATACTGTATGGTTGTGTAAAAGTAAAGAAACGAGCAGACTCGGGTTTATTTTTGTTCATTTGTTTGCAGTAAATTGTGCAAATTTCTATTATATTCTAATTGTTTGAATTGGTTCATGTTCACTAAAGCGACTTAGGATTAATTTAGCAACAGAAAGGCTGTTACATCATGACATTATGTTTATGGAAGGTGGTGTGACAGAAATAAATAAGGAAATCTCCAGGTCAGAACCAACAACAGAAGCAACACAACCTCTGTTTATTACAATGTGTCTTCATTATTCTTTGTTTTATCTCATGTTATATATCTCATGCCCAAAGAGGACATGGACTTCAGTTTGAGATGCCAACGTCTTCATTAGTGGGGGAGCATGGAATGCTCCCACACTATTGATTTCCTCTTTTTTCTTTATTATTAGGTGCCTGCCATATAAAATGAATAGGAGTCAATGCATGGCGAAGCCGATCGGCGTCTTTCGGCGACAGTCATGCTCCCCCACGCGATTTCTTCTGAAATTGCTAAGTCTAGTTTTCTTTGCATTTTTCTTAGATCAAAGCACCAAATATGCTTTGTACATGTTTTTAGTTTTTTATATTTAGTAGTTTAGTAATTTCTCTTGCACGTTATTGTCTATGGTGCGATTTTAGAAAAAGGTTGTAAAATAAATGGAACCTTTGACAGACAGAAGATACAGCTCCTGTTTCACTATGGCTTTGGTCACCATCAGGTTGACCGCTGTCCGCATCCCGTCTTGTTTGGACCCAGAGCAGGGACCAAGTTGTCATTAAATTATAGTCAGTTTTTGACCGTCAACCTTTTACTGATTGGATTTCTACACCACTTTTCAGTGAAAGGCTCATCCTACCTGTCTCTGATTATCCTATATTCATTGCCTTTGTGGCTTCAGGTTGGATGCGTTTAAGCTGGACTCAG
This sequence comes from Microctenopoma steveboyesi, assembly GCA_032359275.1. NCBI lineage: Eukaryota > Metazoa > Chordata > Actinopteri > Anabantiformes > Anabantidae > Microctenopoma > Microctenopoma steveboyesi. The sequence goes on along the minus strand of JAUMHF010000023.1, from coordinate 3,788,840 downwards.
ATTGGTCCAGGTGACGGCAAGAATCAATCAATCATAGGCCGAGTAGGGCGGGCCTTCACTGACCAGAGGCGAGAAAATAAACACATGAAGGACAGAGAAGACGGTATAGAGATCAGACAACTTGGACATTAACGCATTCTGTACTGGCCACACTGAACGTGTGAGAAAAAAAACAGTTCTAGAACATCTTAATCATTCTTACGTGAACTTGTGTGTTGCAGTGCACTTGCAGTGCACTTGCAGTGTTTTTCTATGTTAGGTGACACTTTTTTCCTGATGTTTTATTGACCAAATAATACATTCATAAATTGACACAGGATTTAATTATCAACATTTAACGAACTGATAATAAAATTGTTAGTAATTAGGATTAGTAGTTTTAGTATTACATGAATGTGTGTATATGTATATTGTTTAATATGGCATGAATTGCCCTTAAAGGTATGTTGGGGGTTTTTATACAAAGTGTGTCCTCTAGTTGAAAAATTGCTATGCTACTATTTGCTATGACTATATGATATATGATATGATTAGGCAGAAACATTTAACATTTTGATCAAAAAACAAAGCTTAGAAACAGAAACAGAGCTCGGAATGTTTTAATATCTATTCTAAGAGTGGAAATGCCTTTATTGCAACTTGTTTTTTTAATAAATTCAAAGAACCATTTTAGGCATGTTTTTGGAAAAACCATTTAAAGTGTTGTGTGCGAACCTTCAGAGGTTCTTCGAAGGCTGAAAGGTTCTCTGTGAAGCCAAAAAAAGGGTTTTCTGTGGCATCAGTCTATAGATATATTGTTGGTTCCAGTTGGCACCTTTGTTTTTATGAGTGTCCGTATATGCAGAAACAGCAAAAAGAACAAACAAATAACAGAGGGACACTAGCTTCAAATGTGTCATCTAGCTTTATAACTGGAGCCCCTATTAGCCTCAGGTGTCCTCCATCATTCTTTGATATTTAAACTAACCATAACTGGGTACACAGGCCTGCTTTATTCTCAGGCTCCAAAAACGCAGCTGAGGTGTAGGTTTTTTGTTCACCATATCCACGCCCACAAGCCCCAGCATACACACACACACTTTATTTTCCAGCTAGCCTATTGGCATCCCTCCGCTCACAGCAAAGGCCCATTCTTCTATTCCAGTTATGGTCTTTATTAGAAGTCTCCTACAGTGTACAGCGCACCATGCAAATCTGTGACTGCTGCTGTGCCTTTGGTCCCTGTAACTACCTAAACCCAAATAAATGCTACATCATAAATAAACATCAAACCACATAGTACCCTTTTCCAACAAAAAGAAACACAGGGCTCCAAGAATCATTGTTTGGAGTCAACTAATGGTACAGCACATCTACAGAAATGTGTTATCTAGGTAACACAATGCAGCAAGAAAACGACAAAAAGAGAGTCTCACACAGAGTGATGGGACACAGGGAAAGGATGACAGCCCGAGAGAAAATATTACATTAAAGCCTAATCAGCACCAAATGAGGAAAGAATGAAATATTCAGTTTTAATTCATCAGACTAAACAGGCTGTCATTCATGTGTTATCTCGAGCCACTTAGCGACTGACTCTACCGCAGTAATGGAACGTATCTAATAGCTTTGATGACAAGACCACCAGTCTCCCGTGTAGAGATATTAGCTCATTAAATGTTAGAATTTTGGAGGCTAACAAGATAAACTCTTAATTGAACACTGTCTGGTTATTAATCTGTTAGCAGAGGTTTATTTAATTGACTCTGTTCAAAAAAAGTTGAACTAAATCTAACGCAGTCTCGTGTATGTCCTTTAAAGTTGATAATGAAAGTGAGTTTTCTTACTTACAGTTGAGTATAAGAAAAATTAAGCAAACTATACAGTTTGTTATTTATCATTAACATAATGTAACGTTATTAAGATAACATTTTGTAATTTGATGACTTTCATAATGAGCATTTGTAAAGATGAAGCTTTTGTTTCAGTAGCATGAAGATCATGTAGCAAAAGCCATGAATTTTAACTGAATAGTGAATAATTTGACTGATGTAGGAGTTCAGCATAAGTGATAACTATGGTTATAATTAGGATGTTTCAGGTCTCAAAACACACATCAATTATCAATGAATATTTCATAAATAGAATAAATAGATGATGAAACACACACACACACACACACTGAATTCTCATCCCATTAATCAAAACAAAAGTGCAAAAGTCCACATGAACCAATCTGCATGCTGCACCTGATCACAATGACTTTAATTGGCTAAAATGAGAATAACCTTTACTCTAATTGGCTGTGGGCAATGTGGCAGAATGTGTGTGTGTGAATTAATGTAGGTAATGTATCTTAATGTTTAAACACATCCTCATACATATGTGCATACATATTGTCTGGCACTATATGCTGACAGGTTGTGTGTGTGTGTGTGTGCGTGTGTGTGTGTGTGTGCCCGGTGTATTGGGCACCATGGACATTGCTGTCTACAGGGAGATTCCTCTGTGAGACAGTGACATTTAGTTTCCAGGTCACTGTGGCTGTCCTGAGCCTCGGGGAGAATAAGGTGCCGCCACCACACTGCCATGGTGATGCAGCCTCAGGAGAGAGGGGACACTGGTACTTTACAGCATTATCCATGTAGACTATAAGTCAATGGCTCACAGACATGTTTATTATATTCCTACACTTTTCCCACCAAACAGCAAAAAATACATTTAGCTACCAAAATTTTTTGTATGTAGACAAATCGAAAAAAAAAAAAAGAGACTGACATACAGCACAAAGAAACCCAGTAGTATTAGTCAACATTTAGTTGAGTTTAATTTTTATGTCTCTATGTCAGCGTTAGTTTTTGAACGGGGCATGTTCGTAAATGGATGTCTGTTACATTGTTGTGAACCCGATACCTTTACTTTACTTGGCAGGGACAAGGAGCTAGCAACGAGTGTCACACCTGGTATGGGGCATGGGTTAGATGTCTGGGATGGGGTTTGATCCTTCCACCTTCTGCATTCCAGTCTGATGTTATTCCCATTGAACTAGCATTCCACACCGATACCTCAGGAAGGCCTTAAAAAAGTTCTTCACAATTGGCACAAATGTCCACTTGTACTCAAGATTGAACAGATTCAACTTTTCTTCCTGTTATCAGTTTGGCAAACTATGGCTTTACATTGAATTTATTACACCCCAACCATGTCTGTCTTTGTGTGCTCTCACCTTGCCAATAACAGGGATGTCCACAGATCCCCAGGTATCTGCACCCCAGTGTACGATCCCCGATGCAAAGTCTGCCGTCACTATTCCCAGGACTAGCAGACAAACATAAAAGTATAAGGAACTGTATGAATATATGTGCAAGGAAACAAAAGCATTAAACCACAAAAACCTCATGAACATATTTCTGCAACATCTATATCACTTGACACAGAGACTAGTGTGAGCTTGGTAACTGCTGCACAACTTTCTGCCAGCTCACCGATGCCGAGGACGAGCCTGTAGATGTGAACGGTGGAGAAGTGCAGGAGAAGGAAGGAGAGGTTGATGGCGAAAAGGAAGAGGCACAGAAAGACGCACACCCACTCCTGGAGCCGTTTACCTGAACAACAAGAAGAAGAACAAGACAAATGTCACCATCATCAAAATGCTGATTATACTGTCAAGGTGATGAAGCTGATAGACAAGGAGCTGAGGGAGCCATGTGTTGTATTCATGAACTGGGTGAGGTCCTCCCAACTTCTGGGAGAACAAGTCACTCCTTAGTGAGGGTTAAAAGATCTTTCAACCTCAATCTGTGTGTGTGTGTGTGTCCACAGTGTTAATATGTAATCAGCCAGATGAAGACAAGTGTAATGCAGGCTGCAGGGTCACGACCCCTTATGTGTGAAACACTGATGCTGACGCAGCACCGAGCCCACACAGACATAGTTAGACACAGACACACACAGCCAGTCTGTTTCAGGGGGGAAGGGGGGGGGCTCTCCAGGGAGACAAACTCATAGTTCAGCAGTATTATCTAAAGGATAGAGGGAGAGGGACTAACTAAAACTACTCAGACTCTAAAATCACACATCAGCAATATGAGGAGAAAAAGATGCAGGGGTCAAATTCAAACCCCCTCAGCCACGGCCCTTAAGATTAGAGAGACTAAATTATTGAAAACACGCCGCTGATCTAGAGCTCATCTAATATGAGCAGGGTTTTTTTGTTTCTTTCCTTAAGTCTTCAGTGAGCTCTCTGTGTTTCCTTCTTTTCTTTACTGGTCTGACCTAAGCGGCCTTGCAGGTAATTTGATAACAGTGTACCCCATAACCCTAACCCTAACCCTAACAAACTACAAACACACAAACACAAAATAGCACCGTTCTCCTTCTAAGTCGCTGCCTTTTGTCCTCAGCCTCCCCCACTCTTAATCTCCCTTTCTCAGCCAGTCTAATGTGCTTTTAAAACTTTAATGTGTTCAGATCGTAATGTATCACACAGCATTAGCACCCTATAAGATATTCATGATAGTTTTTTTAATAAAGCACACAGGCCTGTGAGTGTGTGCCTATAGACCTGTGTGACTATGAATATGCAATTAGCCTCTCATAAGGTATGGACTCGAGTGGTCACGAGAGATTTAAAATATGTGATTATGGATCTTTTTTCGGATCATCAAATGTGACCCTTCACCTTCTAAAAATAGACAGTATTAAAGTTGTAAAGAGACAGATGGCTAATTCAAGAACAGACTGAAGTTCAGCTACTAAATTAGTTTGACTTTGCGACGCAAAGATGCTTAAGTTATCTGCTGTAGTTGGACAGAAGTGCCACGGTTAATATAGATTAAAGCCTTTTGGGAAATGTACCCTGTAATAATATCACTACTAAGCGTACAGTAGTATGAAAACAGTAGAAGGTTTGCTTAGTTTAAGTAAGGACCAGAGGACAAAAATATCTGAAAACTAGCCTGGGTAAAAACCTGGAACTGTACAGTGCACAAAATAACATGTTCCAATAATCTGTGGTTTTTAATGGGGTATTTAAGTAACTTATTTTTTGTTGTGAGAGTAATTTCCTGCCCTCTCTACTGGTTGTTAGGCAGCCTCACGGCAACAACCAGACCCTCCAGGAAGTCACTGAGCCTTGTGTGGCATCAATTATGTGATCCAGCCAACAGTACAAAATTAAAGTGAAAGTATGACAATTATGAGTTTTTAAAACCCCCAGTTACACAAAATCTAGATGTGCAACATGTGAGAAATCCACCTTAATCTTAACAGACTAACAATATTTTGGCCAACGAGTTGCTGTGAAGGGACTCGACCAGTAACCACCGTTTTCCTGACATGGTCCATTCGGCCAACTTCAGGCTTTGTGTATATGATGACGTAACTATGGCAGCTAGATATTGGCAACATTAAGGGGAAACAACAGAATGATTATTCTTCTGAGTGAAGCAGGCTGCTAATGTTTGACGGTAAAGATTTGACAGCTATGAAGCAAAAGATTTGTTTTTTTTTAAAGGCTTGTCACTGATTGGCTATTTGTTTCAGTTTGACAGGTGATCCTGGTAAATTTTTTAGTACTATGCCTTTTCAAAATCCCTAACGCAATGCTCCCGAGCCACATGAAATGCTTCACTTCCAGCACAGTCCTGTTGAATTATGATATGTGTTTATGGGGCAGAGTGGATTACAGGCAGTGTGTTTATGACAATAACACTCAGTCCTTACTCAGGTTAAGTAGAGCGCTGTTGTCTCCCAAACTTTTATGTGACACCATTTTCTCCACTCTGCCCCAAGGCGCGCGTACACACACACACACACCTCATGGGATAAGGACACCAAAATTCACTCTCTCAACGCATCAGAGTCGAAACCCACACATGCTCAACACTAACGCTCACAAAAATGTGCATGCTAACTGATGGATTTCCATTTCCACATTCTCATCTCTCGCTCTATTATACACGCGCGCGCCCACACCCTCTGACACATTCAAACTCAGACACTCCATCTCCGTCACGTACACACACAAACACACGCACCGGGACCATGGAGCAGGGCCGTGGAGCAGTGGGGCGGCTGTCAGGTGATGTGCGTCAGTCCTTGGATCCTCTGGCTCCCTGGTGTGGGGAAGGAAACTAGGACAGGCCTCCGCAGAGCACATACACACACTCACACACACACACACATACGCATAAGCCCATGTCCCTCAGGCCATGGCATTGCTGGATCTCACACACAGCCACAGACAGACGCACAAAAACAATCTCTACAACAGTAGATGTGTAGTGTATGGATGGACATACGGTGAAACCTGAACATAGAGCACATACATACACACACACACTTAACAAAAACAGCCTCTCCTTTTAGAGCACACACACACAGACACACCCAGCCTGCCTTCTCTTGGCATACAAACACCAAAATTAAAGGTGTACACTTCAACACGCGTACTACACACACTCTTAGGGCCAGAGCAGCGCACTCATTAATATAGTTCTGACAACAACTGGCTCCCTGGCAGCTTCTCTGCCATCGCTCACACAGCAGCAGCACCCCCGCCTGCGTGCGTGCGCGAGAGTGTGCACGGGGATTTAACCTGGGCGGAGCCGGGGGAGGGGAACGAGGGGTGCTAATAGGCTGAAATTAATCAACGCCGGCTGATTTGCTGTCTGGGGAATGAGTGGCGGGCAGCAGGCAGGCAGGCAACACGTCCTGAATACTAATGAACTAACGGAGAGGGGAGACAGAAAGTAGAGCCCTTTAACTCTCTCTGCTGCTTGTCAGGTGACGTGGAAATATGGTGAGGACAGTTCAAATAAAGGAAATGTGAGTGAGCAAACCAAATATCCAAATACGGACAGACGTTACAGAATAAAAACAAACAGTTCATACGCACAAAATCTGCAGCTAGTATGAGAATCAACTCAATAAACCAGCTAAATCTGTACCGTCCTCTTTGTTCCAACTACTACAACTAAATAGATCAGGAAGAGAACTTATTATATAAAAACGTCAGGATCAATGCAGGTCTAAAAGTGGCAGACCACTGACCCGGTGAGCTCTGCTTGAAATGTTTTTCTGTGGCGGATGGACGACAAGAAGACAAACACTGGCAGAGCGCAGCGGGTGAGAGTTTACAGGTAGGAAGGGTAGGTTGGCCACTCGTAAGGTGCGAGTGTGAGAGTGTCTGAACATACATAAACTACATTACACAGGATTTGAAGACTGGATCATCTTCCATAATGAATAAATAAACTTTTATGAAGCACCATCAATCAACTGATTGTACTGTTCAAGAGTTCATTTTAAACGATGAACAATGCTGAAGTGTGCTGCTTGTTGCTGTTCTTTTCTCTCTCCCGTCCACTCAGCTCACCTGTCTGAGGCAGATGTCCGGCCGGCCGTCCTGAGCCTGGTTCTGCTGGAGGGTTCTTCTGTAGTGCTGCTCGAGTGGGATTTGCTGAGATTCTTTGAATATATTTGTATTGTAAGCTGTAGGGTTCTAATCTCATTGAGAAGACTCGACTTTTGTGATTTACTATATTAATACACGGACATGGAAATGCATTACAGTACATAACCTGCGGCCCGTTTGCATTGTGATGTATACAAGTCAACATGTCCCCACCATTAGGACATATTGTAAATAAATTAAGGAGAAAAAAATATTCGATGCAGTTATGACCCAGCCCGTCAACACATAGGCGAGGAAACAAACAACAAGCAAGCTTACTGAAAAACCACCGACAGAGTCCGACAGAAAGACGCTCACACATTGAAAAGCAGACAGAGGCTCGAAGCGTGAGGCGGAGCTGCCAACATGCCATGACCACACCGTTTTTTAGCCTTTTCTCACCCCCACCCTCAGTTTCCTACACGTTGCGCGAGGAACTTTATTAACACACACTGATGCACAGAATGCCAACACATTAGGCACGGGTCACAGAGGGAGATGGTATAAGTACAGAACACAGACAGCTCTGCCACTCTTTTTACTCTCTGTCTCTCTTTCCGTGTCCCCCTGGTTTGTTCTCAGTAGACCGTCTTCAGATGGGACTTGGGGCGAGTGAAAGAGAGAGAGCGAAGGAGAGAAAGACATGTGGGTGGTAAAAGTGGGTCACATGCTCAGCGAAAGAGAATGAAGAGAGAGATGAGGCAGAGAGACACTAAGAGAGAATGACAGCAACCGGGAAAGACAGGGCGAGAGAGATGGGTAGAGAGACACAAACAGGGTGAAGGAGAGGGAGATGGGAGGAAGGGGGGGTCCAATTCCCTTGTTCAGAAAGAGTGGATCAGTCACAGGCCTCTTTCCTTTCATCTGATCTCAGCGGACCACAGAACCTGAGACACACAGTGCTCAAACACAACATAGGGATGCAAGCAAACACACACACGTTTACACATAAAATCAACATCAGCGAAAAGTACACATACCACTGATGACAAAATGATACACACACAAGCACAATATGGATGTCTTTATGTGTACACACACACACACACACACACACACACACAATCCTGCCAGACAAACTTAATGAATCCATTACCCTGTAGATTCAACAGCAACAAAGAGAGGAATGTGGCAAATGAGATTCAATAACGGCATACCGACACAATTCCGCGCACACACACACACACACACACACACACACACAGAAACAGATGCATATATCTGAGCAGAATAGCACACATACACACTGCGACTTTAACCCACATGAGAGCCAGTGTAAGTAGGCCCTGCTCCAGCCTCTCTACCCTGTGGAGACATAAAAAAAAAAAGGATGGACAGATCCCATCGTGTGTGTGTGTTCCTTTGTGTGCGAGTGTGTGTGTGCTGTATGCCATCCCCTCATCTCCTGGGCTTTCTGCTACTACCATATTCATCTGCGGCCTTCATAAAGATAATTACACACACACACACACAACCACACACCTCGTCTCTGAAAACACACAGCATTCCCAGCTTCTCTCTAGTGTCGGTCAAGGTCAATAGCAAAATCCTGCCTAGAAGGCTCGCCTAAAGCCATGAGCGCTCTCTGTGTGAGTGTACAGTGTGTATCTGCCCGAATGTGAGCAAATAATTTCTGTGCTTCTCCTTTATATCAACCTGTTTCTTTTGTATCCTGTTCCAAACTAATCTTCCCACATAAAAAAAGAGAATGAATACATTTAGCGCATTTTGACATGTAACATTCTGCATTGTAAGACATTTAATGCTGCTTTTTCTCCAGGACATTTTAATTAATGAAATGATCCCATGATGCTGCTGGGTAAAGGTAACAATAGAGCCAGGTCATGTTGTTCATTGGCTTGGCAGGTGTTAATTAACTTTAGGTAACCAGAGAGGACAGGCTAAGAGATAAGATAAGATGACACTTCGTTGACCCGCAAGAGGCCATTACATCAGCTCTGTGACCGAACAGTTCGGTGAAATAACATTAGTGGCCATTACAGATATATACAGTGTATACACCATCTACACAAAGAGACGGACCTTTGTGTGCAGCGCTAAATAAAAGCTCCATTATTTCACTGAACAAACAGCCAAGTCAGCGGAAAATGATTAACTAGCGTCATATGTGTAACCGTGAGAACAACGGCCACAAAACGGTTAGCATTTAGAATACCATTCATTTATCTCCCCAAATGTTTATTTGCTAGAATGCAGACCTCTCCATCAACTAGTCAGGAGGACAATAAAGCTCTTAGCCTGCAGGTCTGAGAGTCATGCTGCAGGGAAAGCAGAGAATAAATAAGGACAATTAAAACATGAGGCCAAATTTGAACTAAAGAGAAAGAAAGAGCTTACACGGCTGCTTCTGTGTGACAGATCACATACGTGTATGAGGGATATTCAGATTACGGGAGACACTTCAGGATGAACCTAAAATGCACTAGAACCTTCACAGGTGAACTGCACATGTCCAAATGTAACAAGGAGCTTAACAGCAAAAAAACACGACAGCTGTTTGATCCATGAATCTCCTGGTTCAATCAGAAATGGTATTTATGCTATTTAGTGTTTGTGCTGGACGAGGGACCAGTGGCGCATATGACACATGATATTATCACCTCTGGAAGGAAGGTTTTAATGATATGGCACGATAAGAGGAAATCCATCAATAATTCAGGCTTCCATGAAGAAGCCTTTGAGATGACAGGTGAAACGTCAGCCGCACTTCCGAACAAGCCCAGCTGCTCCTGAACGAGCAGCTTCAGGGAAACCATAAGGTCGGTGATTGAGACTCTCCAAAAATACAGCAATCTGTGAAATGGCTCACTTCCTGTTTTGCAAGATGTTTCAAGCAACATAAACTACTGGAATCATGTGGCTCGTGTGACATCACGTGTCCCGTCGCCCCTTTGACTGCTGTACCGTGCACAGTAACTCGACACACCGTTTACACACAGACACACGCGGAGGTCAAAGTCAGGAACAGGTCCCAACACACACGCTCAAATGGTTTCTGACTTCTAACCTGTATGACCCCAGGTCAGTAGTTTAGGGAGTCTGCTTTGGACTGTGGGTGTCACGTATGAGAAGTGTTAACACAGACGCACATCAGATTTCAGGGTTGACACCTGTATTTTGCTTTTACATTTTCTACATGTTTGCTGCTTTGTTTCATCCACGCTTTCGAATTTGACCTCCCGTTACAACCTTGCTATTCCTCTGTTGTTATGGCAACAGGGCCATTGCCTATGGGAAAAGAGCTTTTGGAAAACTCAACTGTGGTGGAAGGAAAGATTAAAATCAATGACCCACTGCTGCAAAAATAAACCTAAAGTGACTGGCTGGCTGCATGACTTCATAGTCACAACTCCGACATCACTTTTCTAACAGGCTTTACACACAATCCTCTACAGAACAGCAATCAGCGTGCATCTAACCCTCTGACCTGCTGCTGGATGTACTGCGCTGGTGACTGATGTGAATTTACACTCGAGTACTTCGTGTATGAAATGCTAACATCTTATGATTGAAATTAAAAATCTTCTACAGTTAAATTTGCTGCCTATATCCTGCAGGAGCACGACGGCGCAGACCGGTCCTGCCTCTGCGCTTCCTCTCACGTGATCACCGGTGGTTCATGCCATTCCTCGCGTGGGCTTTGGACTCAAAACAGCGCGCAGGACCAACACCAGCAGATAACATGGCCCTCCAAATCAACACCAACTGTGGAAACTGGACACAGCTTGGATTATGTGCCTCTGCGCTCTTCCCCGAGACTCCCGACGAGTGATTTCCAAACAAAATGCAAAATTCACTCTCACTTAGAAAGTGGATTTTGATGAATAAGTTCGAATACATTCTGCCAACAGCCAGAGATAAGCTTCTATGGCTTCTCCTCCTTATGGAGGGTGTTTATCTGGACAAATCAAGCATTTTACTGCATATCAGAGTGTGTATGACTGTGTATGTGACAAATAAAATTTAAATTTGAAAAAAAAATTAAGTCAGCCTTCTTCTCCATGATTATACTACTGACCAACACAGTAAAACACTATTTATATAGTACTATTTATATAAACATTCTAATATTTAAGGTGCAATTATCGATATTATTATAAATAGATTTTGTATATATTAAACCACAATGGCATATTGTTGGGTTGTTTTTTTACAGATACAACACAACCACACAGACTTAATCTGGTTATTAATGTGTCATGACCAATAAACATCCTGAGACCGTGTCTTTACAATTTTTAAACCCACGTTGAAGTCACAGTGAAATCATTTTAATTATTAAATAGTTGGTGGTTGATTGTAATCAAGCAAGTAGGACTTTAATGGCAGTATACGCCTCAAGGAGGGCATCAGAACAAGTCCCCGTGGCACAGGATGTCCCGGCGTGTTTAACGGGAGCAGGTTGACATGTGAGCTGTTGGAGCAAGATGAGGTGAACAAGTTTGAAGAACAGCACAGTCTTTAGATCGCTTACAGGCGCCGACAGCAGATCCTCCAGGGTAAAACCCGAGATCACAAACACACGTGGGCCGTAAGGGTTAGATACCACACACACACACAAATGCACATCATGTTACCAAAATGTCGCACGAGAGAAACAATGTGGGAGCCGAGAGGAGAGGAAGCAGACCGTGACACTTCAGACATATGGGAGGACCGAAGAGAGACGAGAGGATGAATAGAGAGTCGGTGAGATAAATAGAGAGATGCAGAAACAGAGGGAGAGGGAGATGCATCCAGCTGTTTGTCCATCCTAGCTTTGCTGTAATGAGTCCGTGTTTGGCTCTGTGGAGCATCGCCAACGCCTCATCTAACTTCTCCAAACTCTAACAAGCCAAACTGCTATTTAGATTTACCTCCTGCTAGCGCTGAACCGGACCCAAACAACTAAGCACATAACAGCGTGGCGCTCCCTTAAATGGACACTGACATTTTAAATTTTAGCTGTTTATTTTTCTTTAACAGACACTTGTCAGCATGTGGGAAACATTTCTGCCTTTAAGTTTCCATAAAATGGCTCAGCAGCATTGTTAGCGTCACTGAGCGTGTCTTCCACTCGCAGCCTGCTGTGTCATTCGGCGGCTGAAATGAGGGAAGGCTTGTAAGTCACTTCAAGCTCTACCTGTAAAAAAATACAGGAAACAACCAATCGCTAATTTAAACCAAAAACCACGACTTTCCCTTCAGGATACACGTTCTTAAAGTGCACCAAGAATGTCTCCAATATGATGCTTGCCGATATTGTGGTTGACAGCTACGGCTTAAAACTTACTTTTATTCCCTGGCTTTTAATGCACAGTAGAGTTTTATTCTTATTTGACGTCTTTGTTTTTATTCATTCATTTTATTGTATCATCTACTGTGATTTAATCTATTTTTACTCTTGGAACTCAGTTTGCTTTCATTATGTCTGTGTGAAGTACTTTGGTCAATGGGATGTTGTTTTAAAAAGTGCTGTATAAATAAATTTGATTTGATCCAGTTTCACTACGTCGCAGGTAATAAACAGTGCAATGCATTCTGGGACTGACAGGAGTCAAAGGTAAAACAACAGCAGTAAGACTTTGAGGTAACTGACATTTTCCATTTGGCTTCACAAGCCTTTTTTAATTGCTAGTAAAGTTTGACTGCAGGTTATTCATTGTTCAACAGACCCACCTATGACAAATTCTCTCGTATTTACTCGCGCCGCATCGCCTCTAGGTGCAGTTCACACGTTCACACAGTACGTGTGATCAGAGGAGGTGCTCACAGAGACTGATTCACTAGGTGTTCAGGTGGGTACAGCCGAAGAAACAGAGACATACCTGAAGAAGAGCGAGTTCTTTTGTTGTTGCATACAGCTTTATCCTGATTGTGTGAGGAACATACAACTGAAATATGTAGCCTGAAACTACTTTTCAGTCCAACATATTTCTGCATTTCCCTTTAAGAATGGAAACTAAAATTGCAGCTTCAGGCTCTGATGCTATACTCACTGTTGTATTATTGTGTAACACGCCGGTTTGGAGTATAGCAGCAGAGTCGGTGTTGCGTCAGAGCACTGCCCATATCACGGCCTTTGCTCGAGCTATTTTTACCAGAGTCAGTCCACTAACTGAGCTCACCGGCCACTAACTGAGAGGGGATAAAGTGTCACGACCCCAAATGCATGTGTGATCCTCTTAAGCATCAATCAGGGCTACACTATGCAACAACAGGCTGACAAAACGACACAACTCGAGTTCTCATCAGCTCCGTCTTTCTCATTGGGTTTTATCCTCCACCTATACATAACAATACGTTTTCAGTTGGGTGGAAACCCACTATCCAGACAAGGTCAAATAAAAGCAGGTCACCCAGCTTTGGCTTGATGACCTCAGATGTGGCATATCATCAATAAGACATTTTTATGATGACTGCATGTCTCAGTCACATTCAGGTTCAAACTCTCTCTGGTAGGAAAACATCCTCAGTGCTACACAACACGTTATCGTCTCTGGATAATATGCAGATATATTTCCTGGGAATTCGCAGCGAGCAAAGCTAAAAGTGAATGTGAATATTTATCTTTGACAGGTGAATAAAACAAACAAAGTTGCTCCATGTCTAACGTGCAGACGTAAAACTGTTCACTACCACATTCACTGAAACCACATTTTAAAGGGACAATAATTGGACTAGTCCTACTAGTACAGTTATAAATAAAGACTAAAAATACCACTGGTGTATTCTGGTTAATAAAAAATAAACGGAATACACGTGTCTTCATCTGTGGAGACCTGCTGTTTCTGGTCCACCATTTCTCTCCCAGTCATTAGCTTGAATCCAACTTTAATTAGGTTAAATAATCAATGTGTGTGTGTTTGTGTGTAGGCACATAAGCAAACGTGCCTGTTTAAATAAAGATGTAATGCTGGCGTTGCCCGGCAGTGCCACGGATCAAATGCCAAAGCACCAAATGATGGTGCAGATCCAGTTACATTAATGACGAAGGTGACTCGTTGACTCACTGTACGTAGACCGACGTTAAATGAAAACAGGGTTTCAAAAAGTCTTAAGCAGTCAGGACAGAAGCTCAGTGTGGTGAGTGACGCACTGCTCGGGTCAATACCTTTATGAATATGAACACAGGCGTTCGGATTCGAGTGCCAACCAAGTGACACACGCTACACCCTCATATGAACTTCACAATGATGTGGTGCAAACCCGTCTTCGCTCTGATCATCATTCCTATTTTAGGAAGTGTGTTTACAAGTGGCCAACACAGTCCGGCTAGAGGCAATTAAAATGCTCAGCGAAGTGAGAAGCAGGGCAGATGGTCAGGCAAAACGTGGCACAGGCCAGCTTGATGCACAACTGGTAAGACAGGTTGTCTTTGCTAAGGTCTGAGGCACAGCGCGCCTTACATCACTGCGCCAAAGTCAACGTATCATCAGCGATCACGTGGACGCGTTCTTCTTCTTTTGTTTCCCCGCCCTCAGCATTCTGAGCCCACACACGACACACAGTGTATGCCAGAACGGAGCGGCGGCGTCAAATGGCAGCGGAGAGCCGTGTAGTTCGCCTCCTGAAAAACCTGAAACCTTATGCAGGTTTGGTTAAGATGAGATAAACTTCTCACTGTGAGTTAAAGATAACAGAGTGGTTCCGCTGACGGCCGGTGTTCTCCTGAACTTGTATTTGTTTGACAGGACCACAATGCACGCTAGCACATATGGCCTCAGGGTCATGACACAGAACGCTTTGTTGTGATGGAAGCATGAAATTCTGCCAACAGTATCAACCGCTGTCATTTTATTAAAGAATTTGTACCCGGTGCATCAGTGGTCCTGAAATTTAGTCTCCAGGGTCCAAAGTGCTGCTTATTTTTTATTCTGCCAAGCAGTTTTCATTCTAGGCGTTTAATCTTAGACTTATTTGGACCAGGACGCCAGGTGAATTTAAACTAGCAGGCAAAGAAAACCAGCTACACTCTGGACCCCAAGGACAGGATTTGAGGATTACTGCTGTGGACTGTGTCACAGACATTGATTTTGTCCTAGGACTAAAAGCCTGCAGCCAGTGAAGGCAACTACTTCACCGGCATCTAAAAACATAGCAAACAATCCTGTGGGAGCGTGGACCTTTACCTGAGATGTTTGACTGCAAGGCTTTTCATGCTAAGGGCATTTTAAACATATGCTAAGTGCACCCCATTCACACTGACATTAAAAAAACAAAGCTGCTACATATTGCAAGATTATACTTTTACATTAAGGCACCTCCATGAAGTTCAAAACACAATTGTTAAAAATCATTGCAGCAAATGCCAGGGGGGGGGGGGGCATACAAGAAAGGACAAGCTTCAATACACTACAAGGTGGATGCTTGCTGCATATCTCGCAACTCTAGTTTGTAAAACACAGGCTGTAATGTGGAAAGCAGGTGAGTTGCAGGTTGTTGTTGTTGTTGTTGTTGTTGTGTGGCTGTGGACTGAGGCCTTCACACTGTGTGATGCAGCGGTTCACAGCAGGCTCAGTGTGAGCTCACAGCCCGCCACAATAAGAGCAGCACGTGTTCTCTAGTAATTAGTCATGAAAGACAAATGATCGCCACGTTCGCCCACAGCCCCGGTTTGTCATCATCATCATCATCATCATCACCCTCAGCAGCGATGTCGCACTGTGGCTTCTAGGCCTCTGCTGATGCTGTGTCTCATCCTTAACACCGACGAAACAAGCAGCAGTAGCAGCAGCACTGACAGCGACAATGATACGTCCTCACCCGGAGAGTAGAGCCGCGCCAGCTGTCGGGCCCCGGCGTGCTGCGGTCCCCAGCGAGGCGCCGCGCTGCGAGCAGCCGCCCCGTGCTCGTTCCCGTTCGGATCCTCCTCCGCCATGGACCGGTGCCTGATGTCGGTCTCGGAGAGAAGCGACGCCGCCATATCCCCTGCTTGCTGCTCTTCCCCCCCCCCCGCTTTGGCTTTTAGCTATAAGACATGAATTGAAAAGTTTCTCTGTCAGCAGCTGGTGGGTTTTCGTGAGTGTCCCGGCCTCCGGTGACGGCTGCTGTGGCTGGGTGGAGGAAGGAGGCTGGAGCTGCTGGAGCTGCTGATGCTAGCTGTGATGAGCGGGAGCAGCCTCGTGCCACCCGGAAATACACGGACGGCGCTGCGCTGACACACAGACCTAGTTCACGGTTTCAGCTACAACCTCCGTCACTCTGTAACGGAGAAGGACGACTTACACGCGTGTTTGCACATTTTTGAAAAAGTGCTTCCTGTCGCACGTGTTTTGGTAAACACGCCGTATTTCGGCGTCCGGAGCAGCTGCATCATCAGCTGCAGGGAACGTCTGCATTTTACAGTCACGGTAAAAAGTGGAACCTGAAGCTCAGGTTGTGTGTGTCTGCGTGTGATGCCTTTACTGCACAACCTCACAGCCACATCATTTAACTACCTAACTTAGAGAGAAGTCACATTCACTGCTGCCTTCAGGCGTTACCTGTAAAGTCACTGGGCAAAACTTACACTAATGAAAATGGAACAAAGGTTTACAAGGTTTGATATGATGCAAGACTTTATTTCTGGGTCAAGGGTCAGTCACATAGACTTCATTGCAAATAGACACCAGCAGATGAAAACATATTAATACACAGTTTTGTGTACAAGCAACAGACAGATTTTGTGTTCGGGTAATGAGTGTGTTTAGCAGTTCCCCCTCATGATGCTGCAGCGGTTGGAGACGAGGTTCAGATGGCTGGTTTTGGGAAATGGGTACCCACCTATCAGCCTTCTGGCAGAGAGGGTCTCAGAGGCTGTGAGAACTCAGCTGCCCGGACACATGGATACTGATGATGAACAGAAGGTTGCACACTGCAAAAAATAGACGTCTATAACAGTTTGGTATAAGCCAGCCAGAAATGTCCGTGGCCATTTCTGAGTTCAGTGTTAAAAGCAATGACTCCATAGACAGTAATGGAGTGCGGGCAGTAACGTGGCGTTTTGCTGGACTCATTGCATCTTTGTGGTGCTGAGTTCAAAGCAATCAATTATTTGGCCTCATATTTTGACTAGAGTGAACTATTCTCTCAAATCTATCCAGAATCTCTCCACTAAAATGTCATTAACTATTTACTGGGTGGTGTGGACATTCAAACTGGACTCCATTTAGTTGACAATCTACAGTTTATTCTATGTCCAGGCTGTGTTCAATAGTTTAATCAGTTGCTATGGATATCTGAACAACATTTATTTTCCTCATTCCTGGTGACTCCTCTTGATTTAAATGTAACATTTACTTGTATTTATTAATCCGAATCATGTTTAATCAGTTGCTATGGATATCTGAACAACTTTCATTTTTCTCCAATAATATAACATACTGACTATCAAATAACATCAGTTTATCATCGTACTTTCTCTAGAAATAAAGCAAACACAAAGAAGTTTTCCATTTCCAACAGTTTCATGCGACAGCCAGTTTGGCTGTGTGGAGTAGGACCAAATTCCATCTTCATAACTACAACCGTTGTTAATGTATAGTTTATAGTGACGCTAAACACAGCCACTCTACATACTGAGTCAGATCCTAAAGTGATTCTAATCAACCCTGCTATTTTGGGAATATCTTTGTGGGAACTTCATGTAAGTAAACTGAATAAAAATGATTGCTGTGGATGTTCACATTATCCCAATCTTTTTGACAGATACTCTCAACTGCCTGTCAACTGTCATATTGGATGGAGAGTGACTGAACTATCATCCTCAGGTCTCTGCACTTCACTATAGGTACGAGAAGTGTGCTGGGATTGTGTGCATAGGGTTTAGTTTTTGTCCCATCAGACCAGATTCCTCTAATTGCAGAGGTCTGCAAAGAGTTCTTTAGAGCACATGTCTTAATTTATTTTCCTCAATTTGGAGCACCACAAACAAATGGTCTGAATACTTTGTTTTTGATCTTCAAGCAGTCTAAAAACATACTTATACTTCTTACTCATTCTGGGCTACTCTGCGTAGCATGTATACAAAATGTAAACATTTTATCCATTTTCCATGCTTGTAGGAAATTCTGCTGACAGTGCATTATGTCTGCAACATGATTCTATGGTCCTCACCAATGTACATGCTGCATGTTACCTGCTCCTTTTGAAACATGTCATCAACTTCTTCAGTATTTAAAGATGGGCCTATTTACTGCTTTTATCTTTCATGGCAAAGCTGTGATTGTTTGAACTCCTTTTTGAAATCAACCTGCTAGTGCTTGTTCTATAATTCAATCTGGTACCTTAATATATTCACTACATTGACCATATTGCAGTGACATCAACATTAAAAATAGTGGATGTTAAGGCTTTGTACTGGTTTGTGCAGTGTGATATACATGCGTCCCACAAAGGCTGCCGTTAGCTGGTGGGTTTAATATAAACCAATACAAGTTAGAACGTTTGTTTTAAAGTTAACATTACATGGAGCACTTTCACTTCCCCTTGAACTCCTGTATGTAAAATGAACAGTGAGCTTCTGTGGAGCTTCTTTTCATTTCATCCAGTCTTGCAGTTGAATAACACCACTATGAATGCACACAAGCTTACAAATGTGTTTCCCTTGAATAAATTCACATCACACAGAGATTCTTTGTCATTTATTTATTTATTTTATCTTTTTTTCTGTACTAGATTATTGCAGTCTGGTTAATTCACATTTAAAAAGCAGTCATTGACCAGATGCACTGAAATCCATGATATTCATTTTTACAATAACCATCATAGGCCCCATAGAGACTGGAAAACCCAATCCAAAAAAGAAACATTTGCATGGTTTTCTGAACTTTATTTTGATGTCTTTTTTTCATAGTAATTACAAAAAGGAAAAAAATATATATAACAATAATCATAAAGAGGAGAGTCTGGGGGGAGAAACTCAGGAATATTACGACTGGCAAACAATCACAACACAGCACAAGTACCTACTTATGGTGAGAAATGAAAGGTACAAAAATGAAAACAAAGAAAATAAGCACATATGGCAGAAAGACAAATGAAAGAAATTGGCACCTATGAAGTTGAATACAACAAGCAACTGAGGGGACAATAAGGTGAAGCTTTTCCTACAATCTATTTGAAAAAAAAACCCAAAACAATAGATGTTTTGTTGCTTTTTTCTTTTCTATTTGTTAAAAAAAATAAAATGCATGACCTGGGGAGTGAAGGGTGGGAGGAGAGGAAAGGAGAAAGGGAAGAGGAAGAAGCTGGTGGGGGAGTTTGGCAGGGACAATAAAAATACTGCACATACAATACCTTTTTTCACTCTTCTCTTCCCTTCATCTAGCTCTTACCGTTTCTCTCACACACTTTTTCCTTTCTTTATTTAATAGCATATCCCATTAATATTCCTTTCCCCCGCTGCTCCTAATAGCCGCGCCCAATGGCGCGATCGTTAGAGTTTTACATGTGAGTAGCAAATGACACTTTGATTGGCTGTGATGTGGAGATGGGGATCCCCCGCCGGTTCTGGGTCGGGGGCCCCGGCTGAGCCGAGAGATCCTGCCGGGCCTCGGTCTCACTGCGCGTGCTGACTCAGTGTGTGGTTCTGGAGGGAGAGAGGGAGAGGGAGAGGGAGAGAGAAAAAGTGAGAACACATGATGAGAGAAATAATGGGCTACGTGAGCATAGTGCTTTCCACTTGCCCCCCCACCCAATAATAGAACAGAAGAGAACAGAAACACAACTGCCTCCCACTGTACAGATAGCAAGGCCTCCTCGCTTTATACATGGTCTCATGAAAGGAGAGAAAGGGGAAGAGCAGAGGCTGAAAAAAACAGAGAGGAAGAAGACAAAACACGACGAGCAGACAACAAGTGAGCAGGTACAACACAAATGCATCAACAACAACAAACCTTTTGAGACTTTCATTTTTCCCTTAAATCACTAATGTCCCTAATAATTGAAAAAAGTAAAACCCAGATTGTGTCAGACAGTATTTTTTCTTTATCTGTGAGAATTCAGCAAATCAATTTGTTTATTCAGATCTGTGAACCCTTTCGTCTTTTGATATAGTGATTAATATTTTACAAACACCGTCTCTATACCTGAGAGACCCCTACACTCACCTCTCTCTCAAAGGCCTCACTACACATCAATACACAATCACAATGTAAAAAACATCAGGTGTTTTTGTGTTGGTGGTGGAATTCAGATTCATAGACAGATTAATATGCGGCAGATGGAGAAGGCAGGTGCTCGCAGGCATACGCCGTGTTATAATGTTCTCCATGAGAGAAAAAATAATAACAAAAGTACACGTTACCAGGCATGAACATGCACACACTCTTTGTTCACTCAAAAACACCAACACGTGGACAAACGCACTTAAACAGTCAGTCCTCTGTGGCCCCTCCATATCAGCTTCAACAGGGAACTAAACTCATGATAATCTGGGTTTGCTGGTTTGGAACTTAGCGAGCATCAGATCTAAAGCTGGGGAGATGCTGTGTGTGTGTGTGTGTGGGGGGGTGGGGGTGGGGGGGGGGGTGGAGATGGGGCGATGATTGGAAACTATTCTCTGTGACTTTGTGTGCATATCAGAGAAATTTCCACTAGGATGCTTTCCTCCCCCCTATCTCCTTATTCTCCCCAGACTGTACAGCTTTCTCCCTGTGAAACGTTCCCTACCTCTCTCTGCTTCTCTTTCTCTCTCACAAACACACACACACAAATTCCCTCTGAAATATTTCCCTATCATCCTTGCTTCCTCACACATACACACTGTCACATACAGGCACACAACACACACACACACACACACACACCATATTCCCAGTGAGATTTTCCCAATCAACGCCCCCCCACCCACCCTTCACCACCACTAAAAGCAGCTTTCTCAGATTAATCTCTCTCTCTCTTTTTCAGATAGGAAGGAAAAAAAGAACAGTGATTGGGAGAATGAAAAAAGAGGAGGGGATAGGGGGATGAACTGGTGGATGGGGACAGAAATGTGAAGGATTATACGTGGTTTGGGGTTGATAAATACTTATTTGTCATTCTATGGTCCTTATCTTGCTGTGCATGTTTCATTGAGCCGTTTGGTGTGTCTTTGTACGAGCTGCAAAGAGAGAGAGAGAGAGAGTGTGTGTGCGTGTGTGTGTGTGCCGCAAGGCTGTGTATGTGTTTTTTGAGAGTGTCTGTCACTCGGCTTTGGAGGCCAAGCTATGTTGTCCAGGGGAAAGAAAAGGGTATTATTGCCCTATACACACAAGAGAGGCCTATGAGTGTGTGCACACACACACACACACAGAAATGGGTGAGCAAATGAGCTACATAACAAATGAGACAGTGAAAAATAAGTGTCTCTTTCTGTGTGTGTGTGTGTGTGTGTGTTTGTGTAGAGGTCTCTCTAGTGAGGAAGCAGATCTCATTGGGAGCCACTGACCCCATTATGACAGAAAAACCCCTCTCTCGCTCTCTCTGCTGTCTCTCATTCTATCACTTTCTCTTATCCTCAGCCTATCCGCTCCATTGCCAAACTAACTGACTGCACTTCCTCCCACTGCCAGAAGAGGTCAGGCTCATTCATCTTTAGAGACGAAATGTTTAATAAGGTGCATCCATCCTGTTCCTTGCGAGCCATGTCTGGCTTTCATCAGTACACACTTGCCTCATATTTGACCTCTAACAGTGAGGTCATATTTAAAGAAATGTGAATGGAGCTCAGTAACAGAGTGATTGTAAAAAACAATAAAAATGATATAAGGAGTGAGGAAGTAGAAAGGACAAGTGTGAATCTGTGTGTCCTTTCCCTCAGGTCCAATGGTGGCATATTGATTTGAGGATGGAACGTGGGATGGAAAGGAAGGATAGAGGAAGAGGAGGGAGGGAGGCTGTGGTCAGTCCCTGGAGGAGCTCGCAGTGCTGCAGTGGACTGCTGGAAATAGCCCAGAGGAGAAGGGGAGGAGGACACGAGAGAGGGAGAGCAAGAGAGATAAAGATGAGAGAGGTAGCAAAGACGCCCGCTACACACTCTTCATTTACGTTGTGGTTGGGAGCTTGTATCGATTATGCAGCACTGGAATCAATCAGAAGTGTGTGCGCGCGCGTCACAGCGGGGAAACTACTGCAGACTAATTGATATATTCAACAGATGAAACAAATGGCAGCAGGAGGAGATGAAAGTGAAAAGGGAGGAGATGAAGGCCTTTCCATCTCAAACAAAGCTGCTGCTAACGACTCCACACGTGCAGATGTTTCGCAATAAAGCCACGTGGGAAGATTAAAGCTTTAATGCAAAACAGATTAGTAAACAACAGCAGGAAGTCTTGTAAAATATGATACAACTTTAAGACAGAGGAATTTCTCACTCCGTGTAAGATGTTTAACATTTTTTCCCATTGGAAGTGTGCTTTTACTTAATCAGCACATGTTGGTTTCCACCATGTTTCGACTGCTCTTTTTGTGTGTGTATGCTCTTGTGAGAACACCCAGTCTTCCAGGCCAGGCCAGACCAGAGCAGTCAATACAGAGGCCTGTCATTGTTTTACCTAAACTGCTTAGAGAGAGCAAGGCTAAAGCCTGCGGAGCCCTGAGCCCTGGGGAAATATGGCCCTGTCGCATTACCCGCACACACACCGCTGCCAGACACATACACAGGAATACATTCACAGAGCAAAAAGCACAATGCCACACAATGCTAAGATTACAATACACAATGCACGCACATGCACACATACTCTCGTGGGTAAAGGGAGAATGGGACGTCAGAGGAAAATCCAATCTACCTTGGCCTGCGTTAAACACTAAATGTGTGAGCATGCATTTGTGCTGTGGTGATGTGACTGCTGCTTGTGTTTTAGAAGGCTGGATCTGCACGTATGTCTCTTTTAATATGCACGCACGCGGTCAGATGCACATGCACAGAAGAAACATACACAGTTAGGTGTTGGCACCATCTAGACTAAAGGGGTGGAGAAAAAAACCTCCTCCTGTCTAAACACCAGATTAGAGTAAAGTGGGAGTGAGAACAATCAGACTTTGCCTCTGACAAACATGGCAATGACCTCATTAGAGGGCCAAGCCAGTCGAATATCAAAAGTAACTTTCTCTCAGTTACCTGAACAAACACACACACACACACACACACACACACACACACACACAGTGCTGTTCTGTAATGATGTAACAACTACACCTTGAAATCTGGGTGCCAGGTCTCTGACAGGACACAGGAGTGAGGAAGAGGAAGCACTGCTGCTGGAACAATGCCTTGTGTGTGTGTGTGTGTGTGTGTGTGTGTGTGTGTGTGTGTGCTACCACACATCAGAGAGTGTCTGTCAGTTTGTGAATTTGTGTCAAATGTGTGTGTATGCGGGGGTAATTGGAGGCAGTCCAAATGCCGTGTGTGTCTAAACGCGCTTTTGTGTGAGTGTATGTGTGTCCTATCTCCACTGCTGTTTTTAACACAAAATGAAAAATCACCTTAGTCGCCTTGTGGTCTTCTTTGGGTTCAGTGTATTTATAGCATCACAGTTGACACTCTTCCAAGAGAGTGAGTGTGTCTGTGTCTGTATGTGTGTGTGTGTGTGTGTGTCTGGGACTAGCAGATGGGCTGTCTTAACCCGCTTCCTCTGCTCCCTGGCTTGTCTTTAGCCCCACCCTCCCAGGACAGGATGCTGCCTCGGGAGCAGATCAAAAATAAACGCACCCCCTGCCGACACGTATTCCCTGCTCCCGTCCCAGTCTTCCATTTTGTGTTGTATGTCTATGTGGCCATCTCTCCCTGCCAATGCTCTGTCTATGACCGCAAACTAAACTCTGTACATTATCTTTAGATCATCTGTCCAAAACCTCCTGTAGCCCTCTGTCCTTCCAGCCAAGTCACGATGACCCTTACTTTTCTCCTCCATCAGCCCACCCAGGGTGACATCTCTGACCATTTCCTGTTTGGAGAGCTTCCTCCCTTTCTTTCTCCCACAGGGACTTCCCCTCTCCTGTTGGTACTGGCTCAAACAACCAGGTTTGGACCAGCAAATACGTTCCAAAATATATTCACAGCACGAAGGACGCACACACACACACACACACACACACACACAGTGTCAGAGGCAAACACGCATGGATCTAGACCAGAGTCACAGCAAAGGTACAGGCCCCCTGCTGAAATCTGTTACACAAAATAGGAAGTGACCTCACCAACAGTACACCACAAATACCCGATCATCCCCGAGCACCACATGACACATGTGAGTCACACTATTACAAAGAAAGTATGTTAAGAAAAGAAATGATCTCTACAAACTCTGTCTCTCTCCCTCCCTCTCTCTCTCTCACACACACACACACACACGGTGGAGGAATGTGGTCCTTGCAGACTGGGAAGCTGACTGCCAGATGAGGACTGGAGCCTGCAGACATGGGTGACAAGACACACAAACATATGCACAAGTATCCAAAAAAACACACAAACACAAATAGACTTTAATATATGAGGTTTTGTGAAGGTGCAGAGGATACACGCGCACGGGCGCGCACACACACACACACACAATCACAAACATAAATGCGGTGTAGTGTAAAATGAATAGAAGGACGTTACAGTTATAGTCGTACAAATACATGCACAGACATGATCTGTCCAACACACAAGTGTGCTCACAATTCAGCAGAGCGTGATGGCTTTCCGTGTCACTGTCATATTACTGCACACGCCCAATCCCCACGAGTCCCTGGGGGGCTGGCTATTTTTTTTTTTTAGTACCACGCACCCTAAACTGGCAGAGAGAGCATGGAAGTAGAGCTGGATAGGTGAGAGGATGGAGAAGAGTGTGTGGCGTTGATAGACAAGGCCTCAGATTAACCATAACGTTAGGTTGGCTCTAAACATGGGGGGGGGGGGGTGAGTACGAGTACTACACTTGCCTCACTTGGATGTGCAGCAGCGAGGTAAAGAATGAATGATTTGGGTTTTTCATGCTGATGTAATGAGACGCAGTGTGTTTGTGAGTGCCGAGCCCGTGTCCGTACGACTGTATTTTGGCAGGGCTGTCAGAACACTACGCCACGCAGAGTCTGTCCTGTTCTGTGACACATTGCCTCTGTTCACTTGTCACATACACATGTACACACACACACACAACACACACAACACAAACACAAATGACAGGAACATTGTCCAAGCTGTTAGAATCCCTCCAGGTGCTGGCTCACATAGTGTAATTCCTTTGTATCTGTCCCTACCTCCGTTTATCTCTTTCTCCATCGTCATCTCACTCTGTCTGTCTTTGTCTCTCTGCATCCATCTGTTTGTTCCTTCGCTTTACATCAAAACAGCGACTTGCTTTTTTTGACTTGTATTCTTTCCCCTCTCTTCCCTCACAGAGACCCACCGTGTGTCTCTTTTCATTGTTTGTCTGTCTGGCAGCAATTTTCCTTGAAGCATAAATGCAAACACACGCAGCGAACGGACACATGCATATAAATATAATATTTCCAGATGATTAACTGGTCCCACATTGAGACTTTCTTTCTTCTATTTAACTTCAACATGAACAGAATGTGCTTTGCATTCACAGTGTGTCACAATAAAGACTGCAAACGTCCCAACAGTGTGAGGAGCTATGTACACAAACTGTGTGCGATTTTTCCTTAGATGGCTGGAGGAAGAAAAACATGCCGGTATTAAGAGCAGTTAGATGCAAAGGCTGTATAAGCTTTTATGTTTTCATTGAACACATTTTTCTTTATCATTGTTTTACAGATTTTTGTTCAGTTCGTTACAATTCAGGTTATTTTACAATGCACTGTACAGTTATGTAGAAATACTAGTAAAACAGAATACTAGGGGCGTCTCTCTCTGTCTTTTCACCTCCTTTTTGTTTGACTCTTTTTTGGTTTCTGCCTTTCCCTTGATGCAAATACCTTCAAGTCCAGGGACTCAGGGAGGTAAGAGAGAGAGCGTGCGTATGTGCACGTGTGTGTGTGTGTGTGTGTGTGTGTGTGTGTGTGCATGAGAGTCCCAGGTCCCCATTCTAATAACACAGACTCTCCCAGTGAGCTGTGGGGCAGCTGAGCTACGCTCCCCTGGAACGCCACAGGGATATACGGATCAAATTCTCACACACACACACACACACACACACACACACACACACACACACACACACACACAGAGAGAGAGTCAGGGGATACATGGATCAGAGAGTACACACTACGAATTGACACAACACACACAACTAACAGCAACACCCAGACAATGGTAAAAACACACACACACACACACACACACAGAGATAAAACCTATTGCCAGTTTAGCCACATCCACACCTTTCCATAATTCAGTTAGAAGAAGACAGCGAGGCTCTTACACTCAGACAAAGGCGACATTTTTCACAGACAGACTACTAAACACAGCTCATTTCACACACACACACACACACACACACTGTCCTAATCCCAACCACAGGCATTGAGCAGTCCTGCCAAGCTCGTGTCTCCTCAACACTTAATATAAAACTAGAGATTTTATTTAGAGCTTGGAGGCCACAGATTTAAATATTTCTTTCATTTTCCAGGTATAGACAACATATAGTAACGGCTGCGGAGGTTGGTTGATATCTTTAGGCTGCGGTATCCTTTTTCATTAAATCATTAATGTCATGTTACTGATACAGCAGCTCTAATGTTCAGAAGTAGGCCAGCTGTGTTAATGTGAAATGAAAGCGCTTTAACTTTGCTGTGTGTCTTATACTGTCTATTGTCTTGACTTGCTGTAGATTCTTTCATCTCCCTCCCTGGTACTTTTCCATCTCTCACCTCATCATGTCATCCACCCTTCACTGCATATGTACACTGCGTGTTCTTGTAAATGTGTCTACAAGGGAACGGGTCCCTGCTCGTCTTTGTGGTTGCGTGCGCGCGCGAGCACAGCACTCAAATATTCAACACTGCTGGGACAGAAGGAAAGGGGAAGATCCGGTGGAGGGAATCAACAAAAAAACAAGCTAAAGGATCCTCCCCATCTATCCCCACATCAATCCATTTATTCATCTGACCAGCAATCCACCATCTAGCAGTGTTTAAATATTTACTACTGCTAAAGGAAAGCGTGTAGCATTACGGGCGCAAAGGCAGGAAAATGAATGATTGGGGAGGAGTGCAGGAGTGATGGATGGATCGAGAGATAGGAGGAAGCACAGAGGGCAGAAGCTGCAGTCGAGCACCCCCTGGAGGCGCAAAGAGAATGCGAAGTTCAAAAAGTCTGCCAGGGACTGTAACTAGGGAGAGGGCTGGATGACGATTTCAATTAGGTATTCTTCTTAAGGAAAAACACAACCTCCAAAGATCAGAAAACGCTACGTGCCATTGTTCCATCCAGTGTTTTGTGTGAAGCGTGCCAACTGGCATTCAGACTAGTTTGTTTGTACAGTCACATTGATTGCAAAGGAAAAGGGAGATTAAATGAGAGTGTGAGAGGAAGTCATAAGTGAAGTCTGGGACTAAAGGCAAAGAGGACCTCACTGATCAGGGCCACAGCATTTCTTATTTACACACACACCACAACATCTCTTATTTACCAGCTTACGTCTGCACTATTTATGGGACACTGGGGAGAGACACAGAAGAGAGGAAGAGAGGAGAGGGGCTAAAATATGCATAGGGGCTGGTTCTTCTGGGAGAGAAGGGGGGAGTCAGAGAGAGGGAGGAAAACAGAGCAAGTGGAGGAAGAGAGACAGGGAGAGGGAAAGAGAACATTGTAGTATGTGTGTGAAGGAGATGGACAGAAAGACAAAGATGGAAAAAGGGACTGAAGTAGAAGGAAGCAGAGAGGATGATGCAGCAGTGTCCATCCCGCTATGACCCCTGGGAAAGAGAGTGTGTGTGTGTGTGTGTGTATGTGTGTATACGGGTAAGGAAAAGAGAGAGAAAGAGAGAGTGAGCCGGACATTGTATGGCCCCTCTGTGAGGTTGAAAGAGGTCAAAGACTTTTCTAGCCAACCAGCCTTCTTAATCCATCCACACCTCATTAAAACACACACACACAAACATAAATTGCCCCATTTCACTTTCTCTGGCAGATGCATGCACACACACACACACACACACAAACAAACACAAACACACACACTCGCAGGGTAACAGCTAGCAGTGGCATTAACCTCCGTGGCTGTAGCTCTCCATCTCCCCCAGTCAGCCTTTCTGTCTAGCCCACTTAGAGAGCTCTCCCATGGGGCAATGGAGCTGCGGCAGGTCAGGCTCGGGCTGCAAGTCTTCACACACACACACACACACCAACTCACACGCACACACACATGGGCCAGGACCAAAGAATAACAAGATGGATATTGCCACAGTGAAGCAGCCAAAGAAGAAGAAGTACAAGGAGCTGAGGGAGGAAAAACAGGTTGATCTGAGCTCAGTTTAGCTGGAAGGAAAAACGAAAAAACAGAATTAAACTAATCTGACCTGAAACTCACTGACACTGACTGGATATGTGAGAATAATAGCTTTTTGATGCACCGTGTGTGTGTGTGTGTGTGTGTGTGTGTGTGTGTGTGTGTGTGTGTGTGCGTGCGTGTGTGTGTGTGTTAAATGTCAAGTTGCCTTTAATCTGTGTGTCTGTGTTTTGCATATAATGTGTATGTGTATGAAAGGTGTAGGGTGTGTGGCGGCGTGTAAGAGTGTGTGAGGTGTGAGTGCTGCCTGTGTGTGTGAACATTAACCGACAGGGTCCAGCAGTCCCCCTGCTGTTAAAAGGACTGGCCAGCCATATGCCCGCCACCTCTGGCCCTACATCACTGTCACTTTGAGCGTGTACCTCTGCCTCTCCACCAACCACTTGTAAATTATTTACAAGCTGGATACAGCCCCTACTTTGAAGTTAACATCTCCTGCTACAATCAGTGATTGGATTAAAGTGGCAATATTAGTAGCTTTATTCTGAGTGATTCACATCTCAGGAGGGCCTGGAAGCTCATATTCAGTGATAAGGTAGCAAAGGTAAACATATAGGATAGGGAGGATGAGTGGAGGATTGCAATAGAAGTTCTTTCTGCTTTGGAAGTTGCATTTAATGTAGGACTGCATTACTTGTGGTCCCTCAATAGGTGAAATCCGCAAAGTAGTCAGCTTTATTTTTTACAGTTATTATAGATATTTTAGGGCTGTAAATGTAAACTTGGCAAGCTGAACACATTCTGTACTGTACAGAAGACATGGCACGGAGGGGATTGATTGACAATGGTCTACAGCCAATCAGGACCGCGAAAGGTGAACCACATTATAGCGAGGGACCCCTGGATATATTTTTAAAAAATATTATTACTTTAATCTGTGTAGTGAAATTGTGAAACAGCCAGAATTGCTCAAAGCTGGAGATGCTCTCAATATTCTGTTAATGAGTTCATCAGTTTATTGTGGATTTTGGGGTTGAGTATTTTGGTTTGGGGTTTAAAATAAACTACATGTTTTCATAAAATGTTCCAAATCTAATATTACTAATTTTATACAAGCAAACGTATGAGGGGAAACATCTAGAACAGATGTCTGAATGTTTGACCTGCACATTTTGTAGGTCACTTCTCTGATGCCAAAGGCGTCTGACATACAAGGAGGAAAGAAGAAATGGAAGAGGACAGTAAGGTTTACATCATGACACACCTACCCACAGCTGGCCCAGGACCTACTCTTGAGTGACTTATCGCCTCTCGTCTCTTTCCTACACACACAAATACGCCTGGACCCTAATGACGTGACGCTTGCCAGAACCCTGCTCAGACCTCATGAGGCGAGATAGAAAGAGAGGACAGAGGAACGGAAAGATAAAAAAAAATTGAGAAATTCACTAAAGATGCAGCTGATAGGGATGGACAGCGAGAGAGTGGAAGAAATACAGAGATTAAGTCAGGTGAGTGCCAGGTAACCTTTATCCTGCTTAGCTTTATGCTATTAGGTGCCTACTTTTCTCTGGTACAGCAACATGTAAGTTATGTCAAAAGTCCAGGTGACCTACCTGTAGTTCTGTCTGAAAAAAGAACTTCTGTGGACACTGGGAACAGTCGTAGATCTTGTCTTCCTGGCCGTGGACAGCAAAGATGTGCTGCTGGAGCTTGTTGGCCTGCACAAAAACTGAGAGGGACAAAAAGAACGAGGTTGGATGTGCATTAGAATAATGGTCAATAGGAACAGAAGGCATGATAACAGTGAGCAAACCTCGTCTCAAAAACACATCAGTACTGATTTGAAGTGACAGTGCAGGATTCTAGGTTTCTGCCTGGCTGTTGTATCCAAAGCATTAAAAAAATGAGAATGAGAATGTGACACACATTGACAGTGTGGAAGATCTTAGGGACTGGTAGAAAGCTAATATAGGTACATCAACATGGTAATGTAGAGAAAATAATCACTATTGGCCATTTCAAAATTAACTTCAAACCAAAGGTATGCTATTTGTCTCCCCACCACCACATACATATTGGTCTGTGACTAAACAAAAATTTGCAATTTGTTGTGGCGCCCCTTTAAGACAAAGAACTGCACAGTGATGCCAAA
The DNA here is from genome assembly GCA_032359275.1 of Microctenopoma steveboyesi. Lineage (NCBI taxonomy): Eukaryota > Metazoa > Chordata > Actinopteri > Anabantiformes > Anabantidae > Microctenopoma > Microctenopoma steveboyesi. Next base: position 3,757,888 of record JAUMHF010000023.1, on the reverse strand, counting down.
CATGGATTCTGCTATATAGACCCTGAATCAAATGGCAACACTAGCTTGTATGAATAACCTCACAAACAAAGTGAACGCACACTAGTCACAGCAGACCTCGTGATATTTATCAATAAATTATCTCTCCTTTTTTTAACTTCCACTCCAGTGTGGTCTCGTACACTTTTTTTCTTTCTCTCACTCCCCTTTGTTTCAGTAAACTTTTGGTTTTCACTGTGAGTGTGTATATGTTAAATTATTAAGCCTCCCCATAGGAGTGGTGCCCATCTTACTAATTCATAAGTCACCAAGGAATAGTTTTAAACTTTAAAGTGTTGCTGCGTACCTGAGGGGAGGTACACAACACAAGACAAACTCAACAACTGAGGGGGGGAGTGATGAAGTGGCAGAGAGAGAGAGAGAGAGTCCAGCGATGGGATGGAGAGAGAGAGTGTGTGGGTGCAGAAACTGGTGTAGAACAACACTCCAGGCCTAATTTGGTCCTCCAGCATTTTGTCTTGGCCCTCCAGTGGCTTCCTGAGATATAAGGTACTTCATATTTGGCCCGTTTAGTAGTATTGTTGCATGGACTCCTGCACACACAGTTTTGTCAGTACTCCTTTGCAGTGGCACCCTGCAGGAATATTACTCCCCCGGTTAGAAAAGTTAAAACAATGGATATTCCTAATGTGATCGTACTGTTTACCCCAAACCGAAAACTTTACAACCATTACAGCACATTTACGCTGTGTATCATGATACAGGTAGAATCCCAGAGAGAGCCATTTCTGTTCCACAACACAACAGGTACCGGAGCTTATGCCACAGAAGATTTAAGTGCAAATCTTACTTCTAGCGGCAATATTAACCTTTTTTTAATGCTGAATTTGTGATTGTGACCAGTTTGGTGCAAAAAGAAAGTGTGGTGCCTACATAATTGTTTTAGTAGCTGCTACTATAAGGAATGTATAACCCTGCAAAGAAGACACAAGTAAGCAAGAGTTATCTGTGCTGTTGTCCTTGAAGGTGAATGCGGGCGTGCATGTGTCTGTCTCTCACCTGTGAAGCAGACGGGACACTTGAAGGTACCTCCCATACCTTCGAAGCTGTGCTCTATCAGGTGGCAAAGCAGCTTGGCAGGTGAATCAAACATCTGGTTACACAGCTTGCACTCGTGATTGATGCCCTCCTCTGCAAATAGGAGACAGACACGCATATGTAGGCTGGATTAAGCACACACTACCGGAACAACAACAGGAACATGTGACATACTTTTGGAATATTCATTCAACGCCCACGACAGATGTCTTGTAGATACAGCATATAAAATAAAATAAAAATGACACCGTCAGGCGCTGACAAGCATTTGATACACTGATGTATATATGTTAGCTCGCTCTTCTGGTAACAGGAACCCCTTTAAAAATAAGCTTAACCTCAGTGAAAACCTCATTAGCAGATTTTATTTTATTGGAAATTTAAATCACAGCTCCATATTACTTCCCACAAACATTGTGATGATTGTGTCACACCCTCCTATCCCAAGCTGCATGCTCTCCTTTCATTGTTCTTTCCCCCCTCGTACACTCCCCCAATACTCACACCCACCAAGCCCAGTGCAATGTCTGCCCCAACTGGTAATTGCCTGTCCTCCCCACTGGGGCTGTGGATGATCTACCCAAGTCATATAGTCATTCCTCCTTCCCTCCCTGTGTCCTCGTTATCTGCCCTCCCCGACTGCAGTCACTCATCCAATGCCTCACTTTTCCCATTCCCCCCTGTATCTCCCTTTATCGTCCCTCTAGGTCCATCACTTGCTGATTAATTTGTGTAGGCTCTAGTTCAAACCTCTCACCCCCTATTGCTTCTCTTCATATATACTGTACTTATGACCCCATCTTTTTTTTCTACTTGCTGGTTTTTTTCCTACTGCTTCTTTCAATCTGTGGTGTCAAACGCCCCGTGCTTTGTCCGACTTTGACGAAAACGTATGCAATCCATGTAATTCAGTTGTCGAATTTAGTAAGACTTATTTTATTTTATCCAGGTACAAGGAACACATTCATTTATCTTCCTTCAGGCTAATGTGATTTAGTTTTAAGATGTCACAATGAAAGAAAAAAGCAACAGCATTCTCACTTGGGGATTATACTAGTATGTGTGTGTGTGTGTGTGTGTGTACTATTTTAGGAAGGTCTGAGTGACATCACAGCACACATGGTGAAAGGCCAGATGAAAGGTGGGCGTCATAAACACACACCCTTACGATCGGGTCTCCCGCCCGTTGTTCTTATCACCATTGTACCATACAGGGCCAGTGCCCCAGTCGCCCACACACACACGCACACCACAGGACTGTACTGCCCGGAGACATCAGATGGTGTCTTCTGTGGGCCAATCTGTGACCCCTTGTGGAGCTGCACACATACACACATACAAACCCAAACTGACTCAAGAGATATACACAACCAATTCATGTAGGACACAATCTGTGTCTTCTTCCTGCTTTTTTTGTCACATATCTCACATCCTGTAAGTGTGTACATACACACACAGCTTCAAACGGTCTGCAGAACTTCAGCTGCAGAGCTTCAGGGGATTGCAGGGTTAATAACGTCTTCAATCATACATTCATGACACCCATACTGACTAATACACACACAAAGATTCCTATCTTTCTTTGCCTCAAAGGCCAACACAAGGGTGCCCTAATCCCGTCTCAACAGCTGTGGGTGTGTGCGTGTGTGTGTCTGCGGTGGGTGCCACATGGGCTTCTAACGATGAGATGGTATACTGCACGGTCCTGGCCCCCAAACATCCCCCGTCCCTACACACACACTCACACACACACTCACACAAACCTCAAAGGATGCTAGGTTTTGTGGGGCGCCAGTGTGTCCGAGACATACTGAGACAGATAGAGCTTCATTATCATTTACTAGGAGATTGAAACAGCAGGAGAGAGTCACATGGAGAGAGTCACACAGAGAGAAAGAGGGAGAAAGAAGGGGGCTCGGGGTGTCTGGCACTACCAGCTTAATCATTTGTCATGTTTAATATTTTCATTATCATATTCTTGTGTTTTTGAAGAACACTTATATTTCACAACGTATTTACAACATTTCTTTAATAAACAAATAATGTTTCAACTGATCAGAAGCACAAGTTTGAACCAAGAGAAAGACACACAGAAGGCACTGATATAAGCACAGGGTGGATAAATTGTTAGAAATACCTACGTTTCAGTGATGTGTGTTGGGTGGGGTGACTGCAGAAGGAACCCTAAAGCTCTTGCCCTCAGTAGGGTTAACGCTCTGCTAAGTAGCTGGCGTGCACTCTCCCACGCCGCCAGAATCAGAGACCGTGGTGAAACATCAGCACACTGCACATGTACCCAACAATGCACCTTCTACCCACGGTCAGTAATTTTAGATCACTAGTCTAAAACATTTTACGTTCAACTACAAAAACAAAACATAAAAAGTTCACAAATTGTATTTTCATAAATATCCTTTCAGTGTTTTTAATATATTTCGAGCATTTTGCCTACAAAATGTGACAAATTGTGAAAGATGTCTACCGCAATTTACAAACCTTACTGATTCATGTTCCGTTCCTCACTTCTAATCCATGCAAACCATTTTTAATGGTTTTAATTCGACTGCGTATGTGTGATTATGCAAGCATGTGTATGGAGCACCACATACCGATGATGTCAATAAAGCCATCAGCTTAGCAAAAGACACCTTAAAAGGTAATTAATCTGTCAGAGTGAATATAAGTGGCTACGGATAAGTGAAGACAAACTAGAGTTAGCGAGAAAAAGAGCGATAGACCAGAGACAGAGAGAGAGACAGAGGGAGAGAGAGAGAGAAAAAATTGAAGGGAAAACAGTGAGGTGCAGAGAGATAATTGGGCTGTCCGGAACAAGGGCATGGAGAGAGGCCTCCAACGCCTCTGTGTGTGTGTGTCCCATGAAAGAGTTCTCTTTTCTGACAAATACATTGTTTTGATCAGTGTGTGTGGGGACCGCAGTCTCTGTATGCTGTCCCCCTCTGAGACTGAGTCCATGTGTGAGCATGCGTGTGTGTGTATTTGACCCATAGTGAGATGACAGAGTCATAGAGCATCCCGCCACTACGCTTTGTCTCACAGAGTGCATTTGATCCACCAACACACACACACACACACACACACACGGGGAAGGCCTATGCTGGGTTAGAGAACACAGGGGAGAGGGAGATGAGAGGAGAGAGGGAGACAGGAAGGGTGAAGGTTAGGACTCTCAGTTTGTTATCAACAGACAGAAAATTAACTTTTTTAGCTTTTTCCTAATGCACATACAGACAAGTTAGAGGATTACTTGATGCCTTTATTGGGGATTGCATCAAACTGCAAACCTTGTTTATATGTTATCCTTGTCACTAATTTGACAGAGGAGGATGTGTACTGGAAAATGTGCCACACACTCCTTCTTTGTCGTTTTATACCACTACTTATTCAACTATTAACATGAGACTGACACAAACGCAGAAGTAATGCTGGTAAAAATATCTTTCTATATGACACAATGAGAACCATGTAAGGAGCTATTTAACCTTAGCACATTAGTCAAAGACATGTTCCAGCTGTGCGGACCATTCTCATGATGCACAGCTGGCTGTTCGGGATTGGTTGCTATGCCAACTCTTGTGGTAACTGGGAACTAGTTAAGGCAGCTTTCGTGATGTCTCTGCGGGGAATATAATGGCATTTTTGCATAGACGTTAAAGATGTCAAAAGAATGGTACTCATTTTCATAGTGTTCACCTTTGTCCAGCCCCAGACCGTAAACTATCTAAATTAACACATCTTGTAGTGTTATTAGTGAGATAAACAACTAACATCATTAAAACTGTGAGAGACAGAGATTGAGAATGAGACAACTTGAAAGGAGTGGGAGAGATAAACTGAATGTACTCCAAAGCTATATGTACTTTTCTTAACCGAGAAATAGACACACACACACAGACACACACCTAAAAACATACACACAAAGATAATTGGTGGGTAGCTACTGCGTGTCTGTAGAATTACTGATGAGGTTTCATCAGGAGATAAAAAAAGAAAATATTTACAAAACAATGTGAGGATAGAATACAATGCAATGTGTATGGATGGACAGGAAGGTGGGGCGAGGGTCCCATCGATAGAAAAAATACCATACTGCAGTCAGACCCATCATTACATATCCACTGTTAATACTGCAGCCATGTAGCAACAAACACTCATTGCTCATACTCTCCCTCAGTCTCAATCTCTCTCTGCTAATTGACCAGAGGAGAGGGACCAGGTGGCATCATCCCCATACGCACAATACACACACACACACACACACAACACATTCACGCTGGCCTCTGCGCAGACCCCTGCAACATGCAGCAGAACAATAAAT
>JAUMHF010000023.1:3732325-3745553 GCA_032359275.1 Microctenopoma steveboyesi | reverse complement strand
AGAGATGTCATTTATCTGACGTAAATGTAGATGAAGCAGCTTGTTCCTCACAGATTCCTAAAAAATTAAATACGTTGCATCTCTACCTCTGATCCACAGACATAAAGTAGACTTAAATGCACGTGTGTAAAACATGTCACTGAAAAAGAAGCCATCATTTAAAAAGAAAAAATCTCAATGTACCACAATTGAATAATAAAATAATATCTTCTTCACGCTCTCGCACACCAGCACACCGAGACACAAGCACAAACACACACTTCTCAATTCTGTCAGCCTCAAATACAAACAAATAAATAAATGAACACAACGTTATTAATTATTCTGAGGCAGGAATCAAATATACATGTGCCAAGAGATTTTCTGAGTGTGTGTAGGCTTACAAAGAGAATCCCTAAAGATAGATGCAGAAGCAGACCAACAGAGCAACAGACACATAAGACGGGCGGAAATAATGCAGCAATAAATGTCATAATGGTTTGTATGGTCTTATACGCATGAAGATCGATGGTCGAATCAGTACAGAAAGACACCTGTAACAAACTGTCATAGTTTAATGCCATCTATTAAAAAGGATTTTTTTTATAATTCTTAGGAATAGCTATTTATTTACCTTCTTTTTAGAAATGATTGATTTGAATCATCTGTGACTGAATCAGCTCTTGCTGTCTGAAAACTCGAGTACAATAACTAAATAGCTACATAACAGCAGCATTTGGATAAAACATTCAGCTTGACACGCACACTAAAATGCACATCCACGCACATGCATACACAAGTGCTCGGTTAAACAGTCCTCCAGTCTACTTAAGAGAGTTCACATGCAGAGCAGAGCCACTACTGGGAATCACAGTTTAGCCCTCTTCTCTCACTCATCGACTGCGTCTCTCAGTCTCACAAACACCCAGATACGCAAGAACACACGGATTTATATTCACAAACCCTCCGACAGTCGCGCAAATTTTATACACAGGCGTTCCTGTCTCGCTGTCAAGGCTTCAGGTTATATCATTAATTACATTTGACACCGCTTCGTGTGTGTGTGTATGTCTGCGCATCTACAATATGTCCCTGGGGGCTTGAGTAGGGAAAGTGAGGTTCAAAGACCCCCTGCCAGAATGCTAAATCAATATTAATACATGCTCACACACACACAGTGCTTAAAGAGACATACACACACTTCCAACAAAGAGATGTCAGTGCAGTGGATAGAGGGCATTGTTTCATTGTCTCTGTGGTGCTTTCCTTCCTCTCCATCACCCTCTCGCTTCTTTCTGCGCAGCTACTCTTCATCTCACTGCCCATCTCGCTGTCTCTCTCTGCTGCCACACTTGGATAAAGCGGAGTCACGCGACAGATCCTGCTTAAAGCTCGTTCAGCCAGTCCCATCAAGCCTAATGCTGTTGTTTGCGCTGTTTAAAAAACATATATATATATATATATATATATAAACTAAATATATTGAAAATACACAGTTTGTTTGGGGGTAAGAGAACTGTCTTGGCTGTTTGCTTTCTGCATGAAGATATTTTGTAGAGACTTTACTAAATCAAGTGAAAACAGTACGGAGCGGCAGACAGCTTTTTTGGAGCCTGTCAAATAGAGGTGTTGATTTGTTATAGTGAGCAGCCAGTGTTGCTGCATACAACGTGCTGGACAGAGCTTTATTACAATTATGGTCAAACAATTAGTAGCCGGTAAACATCTGGGTGTGTATAGCTCGGGGGGTAAAAAGGCAACACTTAGGTCCTTTGTTCATTCAACAGTGCATTGGTGGTAACAGTTATGGGTTAATGTGAATCATATTTAACACTTGTTTGCATTAACTGGAGCGAACACACACACACACACACACACACAGGCAAGTGAAAATAATTGACTAATTTTTAGGTACACAACAGCTGGAGTTAGACACAGTGTCTATGCCCACTGTAGAAATAAAGCTTTTGCTAATTGCCTCTCGACCCAACCATGCCTGACCAAACATTGTCTCATGGCTGACTTCATAGCAGAGGCTGTGTTTCTGTGTGTGTGTGTGTGTGTGTGTGTGTGTGTAGCATCATTCCATTGTTGCCTATTCTCTTTGTCCTTTGTCACTCTCAACACCCATCAACATCAAAATAACATCTGTCAACTTCTGTACAAATACACCTGACAGCCACAGCTGAGGTCTGGACAGTTGTGCGCGCACACACACACACACACACACACTAAAAGCTCCACCCCTCTACTGCGACTGAAAACAGAGTAAAAAGGTCCACGATTCTATGGGAAAGTGTGTCTCTGTGCCTGGAACACATCTGGGCAGGGAGTGCTCACTCTGCTCCAGATGTGTTTTTAACCACTGCAGACCATATCACACCTGGACACCGCAAAGACGTGCAAAAAACAAAAACAAGTGATCTGCAACCCAATAAACAACCAAATTAGATATAGTGCTTTGATGCAGCTCGGTGTATAGAGTCAATCATACTGTGTGAGCAGGATTCTCATGCTTAGATATTAGCAGGACAAATGACGTCGTCATCGTCTGTCATTATACACACTGCTGAGGAAATGACTTCGTTTCGGAATCTAAATTCCTTCCCCTTTGCTCTCTCTTTCCTTACTCATGCACAAACACACAACGTGAGCGAGTGCTACCTGTGTGGCCCCAGGAAACGACGCTGAGGACCCTCCTAATGACTTAATTGAGCTAATTAACAATGATAAGACGCCCAATCAGCACGCCGGCTTCCTGAAGGCTCTTGTTAGGAGCTAATTAAAGAACCAATCACAGCAGGAGAGGTGATGGCAGTGCATCACAGTAACGGGGCAAAAAAATTAAACGCAAAGTAACAGTTCTCTGCAACATCTTGATTGGAGTAGTGCTCATGAGGCTTTTTTGAAATAACAAAAGGCACATAAGGAGTAAGATAACAATACGAACACGATTGAAAGATTGTTACACTTTCTACTTCACAGTACGTGGTGTACATTTCAGAAGTTTGTATTGCTCTCTCCTTTTCAGCCAAATCATTTTGTTTGATTTGACTGAACAGGTTCTTTCTGTGGTCTGTTTATTCACTCTGCTGCAAAGAATTACATGTCATCTGATACACCTACAACTGATCACAGGACTGTAGCTACATTGAACCAACTGTTATCACAACTGCTAGCGGTACTGCTACATTTTACTTCAGTTTTCTCCATCATTACCCCCATCATCACACCATTTTACCTCTGTCCTCTCTGTACATATTCCTCCCTCCTTCTTACACTTCCCTCCTTCCTCTCTCTCTCCCTCTCTCTCTCTTTCCTCATCTGTGTCTTCCAGGGGTAGTGCTCATGTGGTGTGGAGTCCTCTCTCCCTCTCTCTGTCTATCTCAATCTGGGCTTCATGCTGTGCCGGTTTAATTGCAACAGCACCCTCGTGTGCCAGTCGGGCACTGTGTGTGTGTGTGTGTGTGTGTGTGTGTGTGTGTGTGTGTGTGTGTGTGAAGGAGGAAGAGGAAAAAAGGAAAAGATGGAAAAAGAGGCATCCTCAGAGTGTTCAAGGATAAACAGCAGGGTGCTGGGCCACCCTCCTCCCTGCTCCTCCACCTTGTTTTCCATTTCCTCTCCTCATCCTCTTTTTTTCCTCTGTTCCACCTTCCCTCTGCTCTTTCACTTCCATGCCTTCACACTTCTCCCAGCTAACTCCTACTTTGCACTATGCAACTGCAGCGAAGGCCTCTCTCATTATTTCATCTCCACCACTGAGCTCTGTCCTTCCCATACTCCATCTCAATCCAGCCCCCACCACCCTTTCTTCTCCTATTCCCCACCTCATCTGTCTCACCCCCATCCATTGGCCCCCTGCAACCCCCAACCCTCTCCTGTCTATTCCTCCCACGATGCCCACAGAGACTTCCAGTCAGAGTTTCCTGCTCTTCACTCCTTTCTTTAATCAGCTGTCAAATATCAAACACTCACTCCAATGCCTTTCCACTCAACAGGCTCCCCTGTCTTCTGTGCAAAGAGAAATAGACGTGCGTGTGCGCAAACACACGCTCACGTTCGTGTCGAGCGAATGTCCCAGTGGCCACACACACAACAGACACACAGTATCTGAAAGCTGATTCATATGTTGCTGTGTCTGTCTGTGGTTAACTGTGACTACCAACACGAGCTGATCAGAGGTACTCTGAGCGAAGGTAGTCGGCGCGTATCTTCCACTATGGCACGGACTCCTACTGGATAAAGTTTGGAAGACATTTGGTCACTGAAATTAAGTAAACATGAGTGGCATGCACGCATACAACTACGTTTCTCTTTCCATAACTCACATACTGTTCATGATGATGGAGAGCTGGTGTTCCCCACTTAATGACAGCAAAACACTCACCCACTCCATCTATCCATCAACACTGCTGTGTGCGTACGCTCATGACAGTGTGTGTGCGTGCGGTTTATTAATTCATTCATCTCCTAATGTCATGCAGCTGGGGAGAGAGAGATAGAAGGAGAGGGAGGTAGAGGAGGAGAGAGCTTGGATGAGAGAAGAAAAGGGTGGAGAGACATAGTGAGAGAAAGGGAGAAAAGAAAAAAAAAAAAGAGCCAAAGCACAAGACGAAGAGCTGAACGGGTGGTCCAAAGTGGATGAAAGGTTGAGGTAATGTTTAATCACCCCAGCTTCTTGTTTCTAGACACACAACACACACTTGTCTAAATGATTAGTCATTAGCCAAAGAACCCACTGGCAGACAGACAGGCAACAATAAATCTAACAAAGCCATCATCAGTGTCTTGCAGGAACCCTGAGAAAACAAACAACACCACTGACCAAACACTGATTTATAATGTCTATGATCTTGGACAGTGAACAGCAGGTGAATTCAGCGGCAGCTGCTCCACAGTGAAGCTAGTTTTGGAAACCCCATCGACATACGTTGTCTGCAGTCTCTGCAACTTTTCCTATATCATCCTACCAGGAGGCATGGTTGTTAAAACCACTGATTCTGTGCATGTCCATGCATGCACCATGCTGTATGAGACACACGCTGTCAAACATCACTGTCCAACTTGGCTGGTTAAAAGGTTTTTGCCTCTAATACAATGGGCTTCTCACTCAGTGGACTGTTACACTGTAACCTTCCCATCTGTTACACATTCTGCAACAGAACTACATACCAAGTTCCAAGGAAGCAATTCACAAGGTCAGAAAATACTGGTCAACACAGTATGTACAAAGTTATATTATTATTACGATACTTCCTCTATTACAGCTTCTCACACTGACTGCATCTCATACAAACAGCTAATCATAAAACTTTATAAATAAATAAAATCTTAATAAAATCCACACAAAAGTCTCCACATTGTTATTATAATAAAATACTAATACTCATATGCTTTCAGTGCAGTGGAAACACCGAGTATGAAATTGACGTAGAGGCTCACCATGGGGCCTGAGCCCTAGTTTAGTAACGCGGCTTTCAGCTGTTTAGACATCTAGCTCACTCTATTGTCCTGTCTGACGAGACAGGGTTTCCAAACCTGCGAAGCAGGGGCCTGGTCCCAATGGCCCAGTCCCACAGAGCTGCTGCGAGGCTAACACACTTACACGCACGCTGTATCAGGCAGAGAAAAAAAAAGCAGGAGCACAGTATCCTGTAGTGAAATATTGGGTAAATGGCAGCCAGACAGCAAACACACATGCCAGCACAGAGAAGTGCGTGTGCCACCTGTAACCTGAAAAAAAAGCGACAAATGAAGGACATGCGTAGTGAAACACTGAAGGAGACGAAATTAAATGTGGCAGCTGGATCAGACAGACAAATATTATATATGAAACGGAAGAAAGAAGAGGGAGAGAAGTGGTAGAGCTAGAAAGGGGTCCCTGAAGGCCAGTGGTGTGGACTGGTGCTTTCGGAACACGATCGGGGTTGTGTTCTCCCATCTCGTCTCGCTCCTCAATCACTTACCTTGTGGCACTAGGAGATCAGGAGCAATAAGTTAGGTAATATGGCTGACAGTGTTGATGTGGATGTGGGGGACGCTGAAGGCCAAATGACGAAGACTTCACATTCATGTTGTACATCACAGCGTGTTTCCGTACTCTGGGCATGGATATGCATGTGTGTTCGTTTTCTTTCACTCCAGGTGAGCTGTGCTGCAGATGTGTGTGTGTTCTTAACCCCATGTAAGCCTGGGTATTTCTGATGCCTTTTTTTTCCACCGGGCTTTTGCCCTTTTGTGTGTACAGTATGACTGTGTGGGTGTGTTTCCAAGGCAGGAGACAGAAATCTCCGTTTAATCCATAGCAGCCCTGGACACACCTGCACAGCATGCTAACACAACCATAACACATGCACAGAGACACACCAGTGTGTTTGTGTGTGTAGCTTAGGGAGCCGCCTCAATACCACACATGGGTAATCCATCCAGCACCTCACAGAGAGTGGGATATAGCGATGGAGAGAAGGTAGGAAAGATGGATAAATGTTAGGGGAGTGCACTGCATGCTCAGAATGACGGCAGAGACGGGATGAATTTATACTTCTCAACATATGAATTTTCTCTCTACTCACACTTGCAAAAGGCCGGCCTGTTAGTAAATTATTATTAATATGAAGAACCATTCACTGCTCTATTTGCCAGGCGCTGTCATTCCAGTAAGCCTGTTTCTATGGAAAATAAAAAGAATGGTGTATAAGGCGTAAGAGGATGTTATATTTTTGTGCAATATTATTTAATTGTTGTAAAGTGCATTTCAAGCTATGGCTTGTTGAAAGAGCTCTTTCATACAACTCATTGCATTGACACAATCAATGACACACGGCAAAGGTCGGAAGTCAAATTGCACTTTATAATGTTGCAAAAGACAGCCACCACTGTCCATACACCCCCCCCCCCCATCTCCATCTTAGCTCTCTACCTAACACCCTTTTCTCAAACGAGGTCTTCAGCTGGGAGGCGACGTCCCTTTAACAGTGGCAGGTAAAAGGGCTAAAGAGACGGTGTATTGAGAGAGGAATGAAAAGATTGAGTGAAAGAACAGAGAAAAGAAATCCTAATGACTGGTCGACCCCCTGCTCACCGAAAACAAAAAAGTGCACAAATGGAAGGATGTGGGCAGAGGCATGGCGCTGAGTCTGCAGAGGGAGAGGAGAGAGCAAAGGAAGACGGGCGAGGAGGTGGAGGGGCTGGAGGTACAGGCATGATGCCTAATCTATGTTTAACAATAACTAGGAAAAGAAATTACGCAGAGAGGGAAGCTAATAACAAAAGACAGAGAATTATTTCTGTTGCTACTATTTTTATGAAAGGTAGTTTTTTTTAACTAACCCTTTAATGGTTAGTTAGGATCCTGTTTGTGGTGTTGTTTGCTGTATTTCTGTGTCTGAGTTTAATGTAAGGAGATAAATTTATTACTTGTCTAACAGGCGATGCGTGATCCAGTAATTATTTTAGTCAAACTACCGTCAGTCATGCTAGATAAGAACATCTGCTCAGCAACAAAATTTAAATGTAAATGTGAACATAACAGGAAAGATGAGAACAGACAGTGTGGTAAGAAAAGTGGGAGGGAAGGAGAGAAGCATAAAACCATAATTTAACAAGAGAACAGATAGAGGGAGGATGGAGGGATAGAGCAAGAGAGGGAGAACTGGAGGGGGGTCTGATGAAGGGACGATGCAGGTGGTCGAGATCTAAGCCAAACCACTCCTCCCTACACTCCTACCTAGGAAAAGAGGGATTTGTTCGCTCTGGGGGGGATGGGGAGATGAGGAGAACAGGAGGACCACTGAGAGAGAGAGAAAGAGAGAGAGGAGGGGGGGGTTATGGAGGACGAACTGGGGATACAGGCATACAGATCAAGAGAAAAAAAGAGGAAGATTTATCATAAAAATCATTCTGAGTGGGAAAAAAACCTCCCCATGCTCACCCAGGTACTGATACTCAGGAGGCTGTATCACTGTGCAGACAGTGGAAGAGCATTTTAAAAGTTTCCTTTCAGAAACAAAACTGCTGCAAGTCATTAGCGATTTTAGTATTATCCCAACTAAGTCCAATCAAAAAAAATGTGTCCTTCAAACAGGTAGAATGATTCGAACCTCTCTGCATTTAGTACTAAATTCATATTTGTGTCATCGTGTCACTTTACAAAACATTCTATTTCAGAACAGAACTGAGGCGTATGTAACATCGAACGAGCAGGTCATGATGCGTCCTATCACCCGTGTGTCCGTTTATTAAGTCACATGGCTAAATGATTTAAAGGGTGTAATTCCCTCTGCACATTGGTAAATTATCCTCCAGAGAAAATCGTCGCTCTGTGGTGTCCATGAAGACAACCCATGTTCCAGCAGGGACGGATCAGGTCTTTTTTCTTTGCTAGATTTAAAGCGACCTTTGTATAAATCTCTGGTCAGTAACCCAGGGGGATAATGAGAAATACGAAGGGAGAGGCAGCTGGTACTGACACGACTCCTCTCATCGCCCCACCCAGGACCTCCCTCAACAACCCCCACCTTTTCTCTCGCCTCCCCTTCTCACTGAACTCACCCTCTTTTTGCCTCACAGTCTGCTACCTCTCTCTTTTTCTCTTCCTATAGTTTCAGTGCTTTGAACGGTTGTTACATTTTGGTACATTGTCTTTTCTACATCATTAGTTTGCTCACTAGAGAAAACTTTCTCTAACCTTTGTTTTATTTTTTGCTGTGTAGTAAAAAAAAAACTATGCGTTATGTGAGGTGAACAGGGACCTTATCATTCGCTGGAGATCAATTTATTTCTGCTAATTGTGTTTATAGATAGTGGCAAAAAAAAAGTGTTGACCAAGTTAAATTTGTAACCTTATTCTTTTGTTTTGGTCTTTTCTGTGCTCCGACTGCTCACCCTCTCCACCCTCCTTATGAGAAAATGCAGTTCAAGTGCATTCTGGGAGATGCCAGACTTCTTTATAATCTACCAGCAGGATTTCACAGCTGCCTGTCAGCTACCCAGCAGACATATGTGCACACATACATAAAGAAGATGCCAAGTGGCACTGAAAGGATTTCCATGTGTGTGTTTGATTAAGTGAAAGACCAGAGTCATGCCACAGCCACACCTCAAGAAACAAAATGTGTCTTGCTCCCTCGTCTCCTCTCTCCACTTTCCTCAAGAAACATGTCAAAGTTTTGTAGAAGCCCCCAGCCTATCTCTCTATCTCTCTCTTGCTTTCGTTTCTCCCACTTTCTCTCTGTTGTTCCTTCCCAACTCAAAACTCAATTAGTAAATTTGTTCCAGCTCGCTAAGCGATAAACAGCGGCCTGGGAGCACGTAAACACATACTCCACACTCCATTAGGGCTCCACAAGCACCATACAACCCAAAAATCCCCAGTGCACAGGTACGCACACACACACACACACTCACAGAGTAATTAATTTATCCACTCACAAAGTAGGATGTACATAAACGCAAATGTGCTCACAGACACACCTTTGTACTTTATGTATGAGCCCGGTCACTGTCCCGTTTACCATCCCGCTGAAAAAATAATAATCGGACAAAATAAAAGAGTCTAAGAAACAACGTCATAGGCTGGTACGAGACTTTCAGACGATAGGTTGAAAGCTCTTCAGCATCAAGCCCATAGAACCCCTCCTACAGACAAAGTGTTTACAAATGTGTGTGTGTGCACACACGCGGCACTGAAGTACGACGGAGCTGGTTAAAAGCGAGCTTTCATGGTCTTTAAAAA
Source organism: Microctenopoma steveboyesi (assembly GCA_032359275.1). NCBI lineage: Eukaryota > Metazoa > Chordata > Actinopteri > Anabantiformes > Anabantidae > Microctenopoma > Microctenopoma steveboyesi. The sequence continues at coordinate 3,735,841 of JAUMHF010000023.1, read as the reverse complement.
TTAAAACACACACGCTCAAGTGCTCAGTGGTGTATTTTGACAGTGTGTGATGACCGTGGGTAAAGCACTTAAGCTGCTGTAATTAGCCTGATCGCCGTGGCGACAGAAGATGCTTCCTTTCATCCCCTCACTTCAGAAACCGGCATGACACACTAAGACACGTTGACAGAAGGAAAAATATACACACATGCCTGATATGTCTGTTATGGGCAAGCACAGACCCACAGGGACGGATGTATTACACACCAACATACAAAGACGTAGAGAGACAGGCTACCACACACACACGCGCACACACACACACACACACAGCATGTGGGGGAGTCACAACAGTGACAAGCAGACAAAAAGCCGCTTGATCTTGGTTATGTACCAAATGTTGAGTGTATAAAACAGAAATACATGCCTCTATCTGTCTGTCATGCTCAGTAATTCACCTGTTTTTGTCTCTCTTTGTGTCACACCGTCACTTTTTAGCTTTTAGACACGCGTATATGTCGGTAAGCTTAAAGTCTGCTGGATGTTCTTTAGATGAATTCAATGGATTTAATGGTAACACTATAAAAATCTCCTTTGTACATCTCAATGCACACTAGTCATCCAGTAGAAGCTGCTGGTACAGTGTGTTTAGCACTGAACCACTTATAGGCGACTATAAATTTAAACAAATATTAACATAAAAACAAATCAGTAACTATGTCTATTTATTTAAAGACCCCTTTAAAGATCCCTTTTCATGAAATGATGATAAAAGTGAACAAGTTTGAATTATGTTTGAAATAAACTACTACTACTACTACTTACAAGTGATTATTACAGCATGGACAGATAATTTGATCATCATCGTTTCACAGTGAACTGTGGCTTTTACAAATGTCTGTGTTTGAAAGGTGTTCACTAAACATTTCTTATAAAGACAGGTGTTATCAATATTGCAGTGGTGTTTTGTGCTGCATTTCCCAGAGACCACATGTCAATCATACAGAGAAGTTTGAGTGTCTCTAGGTGGCAGTCTTTTTCTTTGCTACCAACTCCCAGCTTTCTCAGCGTGTCCATTAAAAGCTTTCAAAAGTCTTTTTTAAAACCTAAACCATCGTTGGGCTTTATCAATTAACAAATATGTAGCAAACTATATTTTAATATTGTTTTCAACTGTTTAAATGCCTTTAAAGAACTGCAGCGAACAGGAGAAAAGCAAACAAAGTGGTCGCGAATAACAGAAGAGCTCAACACAAAAAGCAAGACAAGAATGCTGTCAAAAGACAGAAATGGTAGCACAAGTTATTAGCTGAAGACTGAGAAGGAGAGTTAAAGGCAAAATGAAAGAATAACAGGGACAAAGAGAGAGCGGCGCAGTGGAGCAGAGCCAGAGCTGAACAAAGAACTACAGTAACAGTCCACTGGCCTTACAGCTGCTCTCTGCACACACACACACACACACACACACTCCCTGGGCTCTGGCTCTGGGTATGCAGCATGCATGTGTGTGTGCGTGCCCATGTCAGCATGCTGCTGTGAGGGTCCCTATAGGTGTCCACCCTTTCAGCATTGGACTGCCAACTCATAACCCCCCCAACCTCCAGCCGTGTCCTGCAGGAAAGAGGAGGGAGGGAAGGCGGGATGAGGAGGAGCTCCGAGGGGAGAGAGGGTGAGACAAAAATGGGGGGGTTGAGAGGAGACACATTGAGGAAGCAAAAGCATTCTGCGTAATGTTCCTTTAAAAAAAAGAACTGGTTTGAGGTGTGTCCAGTTTAAATTTTTGAGGTGGGCACTTGTAGTGGAACTTGTTTTAACTGCTGAAACTGATTTGATAGTAAAATAGCTTTTAAAAAAGTACAACAATGTCATAGTCTGCTGCCATTTTCTTTATTTTTTATCTCATCTCATCTATATTATTATTTAGGTAGGTAACTTAAAGTTAAAGTTAAACAACGTTCCTCCACCACAGACATGTAGCCTGCTTTCAGAACACATGACAATAATAATCCTGCAGAAATTATACTGAGCACTAATTTGGGAGTTTGTGTTATTATTACTGCTCCCCATGGTCACATAAAGTCAATATTTGAGTTAATTTGAGGAGAAGACAAGACCAACAATTGGGAACCTAATGCATAAGAAGGCAATCCCATTATTTCTTTTCTAAGGAAAGGTGAAACCACTGATCCCGTCAAACAACAATAGAAACTCTAGAATTTCATAAACCAGCAACTACATTCACCGACATACAAATGCACACACCGTGGACTCACAGTGTTGTAATTAAAGGTGTCCTTGACAGTGAGATAGACAGATTTCACACTGTCAGACCTTTGAACATCAGTAGTTCTATTTAAATGTGCACACACACACACACACACATCATACTTACCACATCAACTGTTTCATGGTCCATCTGGTGAGTCTGCACACAAACATGCAGGGGTGGCAGAACTTGCCACCCCCTGGTGTGTATCCACTCGTCTGTTCTGTTTGATAGACGCACTAATATCTGACCAAAAAGTAAATAATGAACACACACGTGCGCTTAAACAAAAGTGATAAACACGCACACAGCTGTGACCTCTCCACAGTTCTGAATGTATCACTGTGTTCTGCAGTGAGCGTGTCCGTGTTACAGGCCACGTCTGTACTTTAAGCTTGGTGCTACTGCAGCGCACTGGGACTGCTGTTTCTACTCGATCTGTATGCATGGTGTGTGAGTGTGTGTGTGTGTGTGTGTGCGAGGGTGACAAACAGAAAAAGAGAAAGAGGAGTGTACATCTGCATGTTTGTGTGAGTGAGTGTATGTGTGGTGGTGACTGAGTGCACATGTATATGTTTGGTCCAGGTGCTGGGACCTGTGTGTGTCCCTGGGCAGGGAATGCAAGGGTCCCTGGACTCGCCTCTGCTTCCCGCTAACGAGACATACACACACACACCTTCATACACCCACATCCGCAGACATACATATACACACTGCATCGATCAGGGCGAGGATGAGGGTCGCTCTGCGCCCTGTTAGCCAACCGCTAAGGACTGAGAGCCTCAGGGCAACGCTGCTTTCCGCCTACGCACATGCGCACACACACACACACACACAAATACATACATGCAAACACGCAGATGTCTCATCTGAATTCAGCCCCAGACTAAGGCTCCAGCGATGCCGCACATACTAAAAAGGTTAGTTACAGTTTACTGCTGGACCATGAACAATTTTCCACAGTAACAGCTGATGATGAACAGTGTACCATAGCAACAAATGATCATAAAGTGTGTGTGCCATAGCAACAACAACTGATATATTGAACAAAGTACAATGACAGCAGTGTGCTACAAATGAATACTGTAATAAATAAAATAATAATATTAATAATAATGAATACTTTATTGATCCCCTTGGGGAAATAGTTGTTTGGACAGCTGCTAGACCTGTATCTGTGCTACTACAGGGCATCCGTGGCTTGTCCACGGACACCTCGACATGTAACCTGGTGGAACTGGGAATCAAACTCTCTCACCCTTGGATTTAAA
>JAUMHF010000023.1:3683107-3723503 GCA_032359275.1 Microctenopoma steveboyesi | reverse complement strand
CATTACAGTTTAAACTCCGGTATGAAGTTACTCGTATTTTAAATACCAATAAACATTTCCCACTCTCCAGTTAGTATTAACTTTTCATGATTGTGCATCTCCATTATAATTTTTTCTTATTCCTTTTTCTTTTTCTAACCTTCTTGTACAAGGTCAAGCCTCCAACCACTAATCTGCATTTTAAACCCCTCTGAGCTCTGCCACGTCTAAAAAAGGCTTAACACACGCAAACAAGCACTTACACCTATACAGTTTCTACAGTCTACAGGTAAAATTATTGTCAATATTCACTGAACTACTTCACACAAATCTGTCCGGTCTCTGCTTGATTCCATTCACTCAACATTTTAACTAGGCAACTAACACGGCTTTACCTTTCATGTAGGGAGTGATTCTGCCTCAGCCCTACCCACTGATTGGCAATAACACTTCTCTTCAACCTTTAGCTATTATTGTGCTTCTACAAGACGTAAATCAGGATCCGTCAGGTCTACGCTTCTCATCTCTGACAGAAAACAGACAATGGCATTTTTTTGTTTTAAGCGTGTATGATGTATTTTGATCAACGGAACAATTATCTGTGTCCTGTCTTCCTTTTGATGTTTTCATCTCACGTTCTCCTTGAAATAAAACACAAGCCAACCTACCCCGCTGTGTTACATCACGACGCTTTGAAACAGTGCGCTGCTGCCTTCGCCTCCCACATGTATACACATAAATTCATAAATAAAGACACACACACGGAAATCAAGCAAACACACAAACATATGCTCCGCATTCTCTGCTCTCGGATTCCACTCTCTGTCTCCGTCAGACACGCGCACGCACAAACGCGCCGCCAAGGCATTCACCTGTGACACTTTATCATGCGCGCATACTGTACAGTAGTAACCTATCTCAGCATGTTCTGTTTAAAGGCGCAGCCTGATTGCATTACTACACAAGTGCAAACTCTGTCTCTCACACACACAAACACGCACGCACGCTCTTGCTCACTACCAGCTGTGACAGATGTGCCTGTCACAGGAGAAAATGAATTCAGAATAGTTAGTGAATTAAGCAGGGAGTTAATTGTTGCTTGGCCCCTGTTTATGAAGCGCATAAAGGCAAAGCGCCTTGTTTGTCTTGTGACAATTAGCCAGCAGAGATACAGAATGGAGGTGTGTTTATGTTAGTGTGTGTGTGTGTGTGTAATTGTCCCATTCTTTTTAGCAGCTGGTGCAGCCACACCTGGACGCATTGAGAAAGAGAAAGAGAGGAATGCAGGAGGGGGTTGCAGGTACAGTATGTTATATAGCCCACTCTCTTTGGTCACCTGCTCAAGAAACACACACACACACACACACACACGGACAAACACTCAAACACAAAGAGACACACATCTTTCTACACAGAGGAGCTAACAAAGACATCACTCACATAAACTAGACAACTTCTATACATGAGTTTAGATAGCTGATGTAGCATGTAAAAATATTCTCACGGGCAAAGACGAAACATGTCATTTCATTCAGACACAGCACACACACACACACACACACTTTATTATCTGGTGTTCCGATGCCTTTCCTGGTCGGTTGGGTCTCACCTGTCTATTTGTCAGTGTGTCCTATTAGGTTCCCAAACAGCTTGTAATGACTGGTAATAAACAGAAGAAGAAGAAGAAGGTAAATCAAGCGAGAAGATGACAAAATTAGCTCTCTAGAGGACCGCCGTGCTCCCAGCCTTCAACACACACGCACACAAACGGAAATACAAAATACACAACGACTCTGTGTATGTTTTCATGCTCAGTCAATAAAGCATACGGCGGCAGGTTATGGGGACTAACAGACAGCAAACACTGCCTTTAAACATTGGCACGGTGTAGATTTACCGCTTCATTTATTACATCAGGATGGTCAATAGATTTGGATCATTTTCAGCATAATGTACAATTAACCTTATCATATTTATAGCAAATCTATATCGCAATAACTTTCATTTTAGTCCCACACAGATCCCTGTGTCTTCTTTTATTTACATGCCCCATCTTATCTTTCTTCTCTCCTTCATCTAGCCCTCTGTGGTCCCCTCTCTCTTTCTTCCCGGTCCCTTGTCCTTTCATCATCGCTCCCTCCCTCCCACTGGTGTCACGGCTCGCTGGCTCCAGGTGGTGAGGGAGGGAGGGAGGAAGGGATGTAGGGGAGGACGGATGGAGGGAGGGATGGAAGACAGGAGGGGGGGGATGTGCTGTCATCTGTCCCTATGTTCATACCATCACAGCGCAGACCAACATCCTGAAACTATTTATGAATGTTTCTCCTTCTTTGTCACTCTTATTACCTACAAATATGTATTTATTTCAATTTTATTAGAAGGGTTTTACACAGACTTATGTTTGACAATGTGCTGAACCTTAAATTTAAATGACTAATAGTGCAAGTATCTGGTTTTAGAGTCAGCGGCTGCAGTAATGTACAAGTCACAGCAGCAGCATCAGTTTCTGGTTTGACCAGTGACCTCCAAGAAAAATAACTGCAGGAAGTGAAACACTGTTCAGTTGAGAGCACTAGTGCAAACACAGGCACACCCCAGCAACACAGAAGGCATAGTAGTCTGCAGCTTATTAGTTCAGGTGCAATAGGGCAGAAGAGAATGTTGCTAGCCAGTGGCAAAGACGCACACACACACACACACACACACACATACAAGGGAACACTCAACCACATTATCCACCTCCACTGACTCTCAAAGCTTCTTATTCGCCTCATTAAGCCTTCAGCGACACAAAGTAACCACACCAGCCCTGCTCACCACCACACATAAACACAGATAGGTGCGAATGTGCACGCATGTGTAAAAGGAAAAACAGGACGCACACAGGAAAATCTGTGCACAGTCACACATTAGCTCAGCCACAGCCTTTGGGACGGCTGCTTAGACACAAGACCGACATTCCTAGTCAAGCGCGTCGCACATTTGACTGCAGGCTAATAAACGAGCTGAATGCAACTGGCAACCTCCAGGTAGTGTATAAAATGAAAGTAAGCCGGGTTTATTGAACACACGCGAACTGTTTTTGGTCTGCAATCCAATGTCCCCATCAAAATGAAAGATCAAAGTGTTGGTGATTCAAATGGAAGGTACCTGACCTTAAGTCAGGGAACTATGATGAGAACTTTTTGTAAACGGAATATTCAGAGTAAAGTGATTCCACAATGGCTACACGAAAAACAAGAGAGTCAAGAGTCCCCGGACTACTGAGTATCAAAACATGACGAATGTGAATGAGGAAGGCTACCCAACACTATTAAAGTGCATTGATGTAAATAGGTAAGTAAAGCTCATGCTGAAGACACATCATTAGCCACCACACTCCACGGGGAGCACTTAGATCCAGGTGAGTGGCCACTCAATACCCCAAAGGCATTTGTGTGTGCACGTGCGTGTGTGTGGTGTGTGTATGAGAGGAGGAAGGGCAATGAAGCATGCAGCTAGCAGCAGAGATTGGGGTGAATGATAAGTGGAGGTGAGGTGGGGGGCAGTTATGATTTTTTTTTTTAATACATTTTATACTGTTTTATACTGTGCATTGATTTCTGATTTCTGAGTGCCGAGTTTCTTTTTCCAAGTTTTTCCACACCATGCAATGTGGCTTCAGCAAATCTTATGTTCAGTTATAAAGAATCCGAGCAAAAGCAGGGGGATGTTTGTAAATGAAATGCTGATGAGAAGGCAGTGAGACAGCACAGTGCTGCCTTGCTCATTGTGCGAGCTAAGGAGACAGAAAGGGGACAAACCTTGCCGAGAGGTGGACTCTTCTATTGGCCATCCAATAGGCAGGTGGGGATGGGGGAGAGTGGAGGAGAGAATGGGCAGGGTTAGTAATACATATTGTGAACATGGTGCGTGTCGGGAGGCAAAAAGCAGTACTGCAGACAAAACAGTTTGCTATCGTTGAGAAGAGCCAATTATCTCACGAAGAAGTTGTGAGAAAACTGAACTGCCGCTGCTTTTTAAATTCGTGAGACTAGTTTAGTCGACGGCGCGCAAAACAATACAATGCACTTTGAGTTAGCTGAAGGAAATCTACACAGGTTTTACACAGATGTAGAAGGGCGGTAACGTTTAAAGCTAACGTCCTAACGCTGCTGCTGCTGCTGCTGAGACAATGCAGACAGACAGAAAGAGGAAAACAAAAGCAGATGAAGAGTGATGCTTGGAGTAGACATTTCAGCGAGGGATGACATGGCGCACTGTTATTTGCAGATCAAAGTGAGGGTTACAGCCAATATGTGAGTCGGAGATGGGTCTCTTCTTAGGACCAAAGGAAATGGAAGATAACACGGGGTCTTTGTGCGGACACACACACACACACCCCATGATTAGTGTCTACAGGTGTGTGTGTTTGAGTATGAGAGAAAAGTGTGAGCAAGAGATATGAGAGAGAGAGAGAGAGAGAGAGGGAGGGAGGGAGTGTGTGTGTGTCTATGTGTATTGGAGATCTGAGGCCTCCTGCTGAGAAATCTAGACTGAGGTGATTAGTAAAGCATTAGTGGCTGCATGCAACACTCGGAACATGCTGTCAAGGACCTTATGAAGGTGGGGGGGGCATGTGTGCATGTGCTAGTATGTGGTGTAAAAAGGAGACCAGGGAGAGTTGTAGACCATCATCAAGTGAAGTGAGCAAAGTAAGAACATCTTCTACAGTCTTCATCCCTTTTTTGGGTAAATTACACGCGCGCGCGCGCACACACAGTAAAATAAAGAATAAATATATTTGTAATAATTACTAACTGGAGTTAACCTGTCTTTTTGTTTAGATGTGGAAGTGTTTTACTAAATCTATATTCAACACCTCGACAGGGATCCTGTTGTGAAAATTTATGGCGTGGGAGGCGCTTTTTGATTCCATACAAGCCAAACTGGAAGACGCGCTATATTAACAAACAAACACACACACACACACACACACACACGTTTAGCATACAGAATCCTGTCTTCACCTCACCCTGTCACACTGGGAGGGAACTTCTTCATGATGTGCAGCTGCACAGCAGAAAACAACAAAGCCTGCCAAACACTGCTGCGATGCCGTCCAAGGAGAAATGCACACATGCACACAACTACACGCGTAGTACAAAGGTAACGACGACATAACAAATTACACGTTATTATAAGGAGTTAGCCACAACACACTGAACAACCTATTTTACTTATTCACTATGAATCTCTGTGATTGACACTGATTGAGATGTGATCTACACTCATCCCCTGCCGCCACCCTCAGCTCTGCCTCTTTCTCACTTTCCCGTCGTCTCCGTTAACACCTTTTGCATACTCCGCTTCCAATACTTTCTACCTCTCCAGTGCTTCAAGCAATCCCTCCCCTCCCTTCAGCGATGTTGGGGGCTAGGAAAACCGAATGCGTGCTGCTTGGTGATTATACACAAACACACAGGTGGGATAGGCTCCCAACCCACACACAAACACACTACCCGCATACATAAACACTTATTTTGTCTAATGCGAAGAAATGCAGGTACAAACACACAGTGGAGGCTGAAATTAACTGCTCTTAAAATAAATAAATAAAGACTATTACAGAGACAAAACTGGTTTATACTGTATCAAATAACAAGACCTTTGTATGTGAATGTTTGCATATTATACTACATTTAAATGTATGTATGATGTACACAATATGTAGCTTCTCCTACGGCCTCACACACAAAAACACACAAAAAAAATAATAATAATAATAATAATGAATTGTTGTTTGGACAGCTGCTAGACCTGTGTCAGCGCTACAGGGTATCGGTGTCTTGTCCAAGGACACCTCGACATGTAACCTGGTGGGACTGGGAATCGAACTCGCTCACCCTTGGGTTTGAAGACGACTGCTCTACCCACTGAGCTGTCATGCCGCCCAGCAAAATCCCAAATGGCAAACTCGTACCTGAGGCAAAAAAGATAACGTGTCTCTCACTTTCTTTCCTCAGTGTGTGGGAGATGGACTGAGGCTGTATGTGCATGTGTGGGTTTTAACAAGTGGACACTACCAAAGCACCAACATTATTCACTGTTAAACACCAATTTATAGATAACACACAGTGTTTGTAAGTGGTTCTGTTACATCCTCAAATATTACGTTTGTCTTTCTGTGGTGCTGTGGGGGAGATGTCCCACACACAGTGCATTCTGGGTATTTCTAGGTATTATCTGGCAAATGTCTTGTTGCCGGTCGTGTTGCCTACTTTATCTTTATAGCAGAGTCTACAATTTCAGTTTGTGATGCAAGAAAGGCTTTGGCTGTGCCCTAACGTCAAAACGACATGTTCATCGCAGCTTGAGTGATGTAAGCTGAACACAACAATCTGCTAAATGTACTCAAATAGTAAATAAGAGGGAAAGAAATGCAACTGTTAATTTTAGCCTTGTTGCATGATCCCTCTTTCTTTCCTGTCATGTCTCTCTGCAGCGTGTCTCTCTCTCTCATTCACCTCCACTTTCACTGTGTCTTTCTCCAGAGCAGGGCATTGACCACATGGTGTTTTAATTAACTCGTGTGCTGTGTAAGAGCCAATACTAGCGGGAACAGACACAGGGTGCGAATATACCATCGCAGTAAAGCAAAACCAAGAGGTGGGGCACCAATGGCACTTTAGTTTCTCTTCTTTAAACATTAAATCTTGCAGTCATGTCACCGCGTGTGGCCTCAACTTTCAGCTCCACAGCAGTAGAAGTGGTTAGGGTGGAACAACACTTCAGCACCTTCAGTACCAAGCACTTCACCAGCATTAGCTGTTAGAGAAAACATGGAATCCATCGTGATTATTTGCGGTCCGACTTCTCCGTTCTTTTAAAAGCATTTTACTAAAAGGACACCCAGAGAGTTCTTTCTATGTGCTTTGCAGCCACTTGCTACATTTTTGATGTTGTAAAAAAGATGCTGGCAAATTGGGAGAATGCTATGTGTGATAAGGCTTTCGTTATGTTGAGCTCAAGGACAGTTGATCATTTTAGCATAAAAGACTAAACTAAGGAGTAGTCTGATGAGCAGGAGTAGCACATTAAGCAATAATAATGTTTCCATAAGCATATATAAACACAACAGTGTAGTGGAAATCCTTTGATGAACAACGTTCACTTTAACTGCTGTTGGCTTGAGCCCAGATACGGGGGAGCAGTCATACAGTACTTGTGATCATTTCTCCCCAGCACTACAAGGATTCCTCTGTAGACTTCTCACTTTGACCCTCTCTTCCTCTATCTGCCTGAACGTTGTCTCTCTTTCTCTTTCTGACAGCGTAATTAACAGGACCATGGGGTGCACCGCGCATTACCCACGGAGCAATGTGACAATCACATTACTGGACTGGATTAGACAAGAGAAAGCTCCCTCCTCACTTCTCCTCCCAAACTAGTCAAAACAGTTGACATCATGGTAACAGTTACACTTGGGGTGTTTTCACTGAACCATGGGAGCGAGCGGTGACACTTTCCCAAAAATGATAATTGGGTTGTGATAAAAGGAAAGAAAAAAAAAGAGAGAGCTGGATGAGAGAAACAAGAAAGGGGAAAAATCAACACTGTGCTCTAGCATAAACCCTTTTGTTTTCTTAATGTGATGAATAGATGACAAGGTGAACCCATGCTGATTTTAGAGTCAACAGGTGGAGCCTACAAAAGAATCACTTCTACATCATAGCTATAATAAAACACAGCATAATTAAGGCTTCAGAACTGAAAGTGGCTGGGTATGTGGAGATAACAGGTTTGGGGGAAGTATTATCTTGGTTAATTTGAAGCATAATTAACGTATCGGACCAGTGTCGTCCGCTGAGTTGAAGTGAGCTGAGATCCAGAGAAAAGAAATATAAAATGACGGCGGGAAGGTGACAGAATGAAAATCTTAAGTGTGTCTGAATGCCACAATGTCAGTTTCAAAAACAATGGTTTAACCCCCCCTCAAACCACCCACCTCCTCCTCCTCCTCTTATTAGAGTGGGGGTGGGTAGGTTTGCAGAAAATGTAATAAGAACTGAGCAAGCTCTTAAAAATAATCTGCCTCAGTTTCATAATTAATCTGTGCTAGGTTTTCACACAATTAGGACATTAATTAACCCAAAACTCTGCGTGCGTGTGCATGAAGGGGAATCCAGAGAAAGGGAGGAAAAGACTACAAGAGAGAGCAGAGAGAGATGAGCTATCGTATCAGAGGAAAAAACGACTGTGATGACACTGGGAGAAAAGAGAGGGTGACACAGAGATGATATCAGGATATTGGTTCTTTCAGTCATGTAGTTAAGAGCAAAGAAGGGACAGAAGAGAAAGAAGCAGCAGGTAAATGATGGCAGAAACTATAATTAGTGTGTGTTATTTTACTGTATGTGTGGCACATGTGCTCGTGTGGGAGAGTATCTCTTTGCCGTTGTGCATTTCTATGTGACTGCGTGTGTGTGTGTGTGTGTGTGTGTGTGTGTGTGTGTGTGTGTGTGTGTGTGTGTGTGTGTGTGTGTGTGTGTGTGTGTAAACACAGGGGAAAGAAGTAAAAGTTACTCCAGCTGTACTTTCAACTCTATCTTCTAACGTCTCCAGACATTAGTAGACGACTCAGAGCGATGTCAGCACTCATGCACACAAACACACACACACACACACACTTGCACCACACCTCGGCTTGTGTACACACAGACACACACCTCAGAGCACACCAGTGACTCTGGAACTGCCTGTCAGGTCTGGAGTGGAGCTGAGGGTGGGGGGGCATTTGTTCCCCAGAACAACTCACAGGTCTACCTCGTTAATCTCCATGACGACAGAGATGCTAAGGCAGCAAATTAGTAGCAAGTGGAAAAACTGTCACGGGAGAAGCTCATAAAAGAACACTCCAAACTACAGAGGTAACTCTTTAGTTAAACACAAGTTTTTAGTTAAATACACAAATACTAGATTAAGCAAGGGAGCACACATACACACACACACACACACACACACACACACACAACCTTTTGTCATCCTCTAACAGGCCAAAAAAAAAAGCCTAACATCACTGCAGTGGCTCTGGTTTCTTAGCAGTATTTATGTTCATGCAAAAGGAACCAGCCAGACAAACAAATAATTGACTGTGTGTGCGTGTGTGTTTGTGGTGCAGTGTGTTGATTAAGCACATTAGGTTATATGTAAACTGCCATGCATTTGTTTTGATCAGTGTAACAGGAGGTATCAGTGTTGTAATTGGGCCCGGTTTCCTCAGTGCCTGCTGAGGGAGTTTGAGGACAAAGCCAGTGTCTAAGTATTATAAACAGCAGTACAATGACTTTCACTACAGTGCACTCCTGAAACTGTAAATGGTTTAATCGACCTGCATAAAGTTATATTCTAACTTTCTTAGTGTAAAGTCAGCATACAGCATCAAACCGTGTGGAGTGATTCATTAAATACATATCATGTTTTACATTTGCTAAATAAAGTGGGTTTATTTATTTAAATAAACTATGGAGCCAAGTAGTAAATTGCTCAACAGCTAGTCCAGGCTGACTACAAGCCATAAAGAGATGTTTCCTTTTTTCCCTATCAGTCTCACACGTGTGTGTGTGTGTGTGTGTGTGTGTGTGTGTGTGTGTGCGTGCTGATCTTTCTAAAAATATGTGTCTGCTTGTGTTATTGAATTTAATGTGTGCAAGGACAACACAGTTGCAACAGTTGTGCTGTTAAACTGTGACAAGAACCCAAGAACCCAAATGCAATAACAACACAGGCACGGACTTACTTACACACACACTCACTCACACAAACACACACACACACACACACATAGACTTTAGAATATAACAGAGCGGGAGACCTGTGCCTCACTCACCGATCATGTGATTCGCAACATGAATCTGGATTTCCCTTTCTGTCTCAAACGTCATTTGGCATTTAATACACTGGTAGGTCTTTTTCTGTAAAATAAAGATACACAAACATCAGAAAACATATTTTTCATATACAACACTAAAAGTCAAACAAAACATGTGACACACATTTTATATCACCATTTTTAAAAATTAATATACATTTGTTTTTTTAGAATAGTATATTCCACAGAAATAAACATTTTTGGAGAATCTCTTTAACTTTCTCTACAGGTTGGACTATTACTTTCCATATAATAGTGATAATTCTCCTCTGATTAAACTCAGACAAAAGAATAGAATAGATTTAAGAGCAGTTCCCAGTGATAGCTAACAATAAATCAAACTATAGAAAATATCAAGCATAATAAAATTTAAGGGCGAAAATGTGAAATCTTTATATTGCACTGTGTGAAACTGAGGTAATGCACTGCTCGAGCAACAAAAGTAAAATAGGAGAAGAAGAAGTGATATACATGCAGTCACACACACAAACACAAATACGAAGCAGATCTCTGCAGAGGGAAACACTCAAGACTAAATGAGAGACATTAATGAGGGATAGAAGCAGTGAAATAGAAACAGAAGGGATGAGTGTAGTAGAGAAGAAGACAAGAGAGAAAGACAGAGTTGTAGAAAAAGGGTGAGAGACACAGACACGCAGAGAGAGAGAGAGAAGGAGAGGATCTGCTTATCCATTCATAGCACACAGTGATCACTCATGCACAAACACATACAAAATACACAAAGGCCCCACTTCCACTATCTCTCTACTGCTTCAGACTGGTAGACTGTGTGCTCAAACACACACACACACACACACACACAAATACATCCAGAAATCCTACTTTGTCTGCTTTGTGCTGTTAGACTAAGCAGAAACAAAGGTGCAGGTAAGACAGAGTGTCCCTGGGAACTGCATCTAACAAACACACACAGATACACATACACACACGCACACACTGACAAGCTCACTTGCAAGTACACACTCGCACACATAGACACGCAGCAGGTCCCGGGGAGCCTGACTGTCAATATCAAGTAGAGCGAACAGCTCCCACAATGCCTCAGCACGCCCCAGCCGCAGGACCCAGTGGGGCTCAGCTGACACACACCGACATACAAACAAGCACACATATGGAAGCTAAAGACACAAAAACAGCAGCACGTCACACACACACACACACACACACACACACACACACACAAGCCATGCAAAGATACTGTTCAGTGGAATTTCTGAGTCTCCTGAACTCCTGGAAATGTCTCTGTTAAATGCTGTTTATCTGATTTACATTTCAAATCCGGCGCTGACCACAACTACTGCACCGCTGTAATGTTTCACCCGCCTCACCAAAGCTCAGTTCATTCCGCTTAGTGATGGCATAGATGGCATCAAGTATCAAAAGTTAAAAGCAGCAGTTTCATCCAACTATTTCCATGAAACCTTTTAGCTTCCCCTCTTTTCTCAGTCTGTCCGATCTCACCTTAGGTGCAGGTGCCTCAGACTTCTTCCCTGCTGCACTGGTTTCAGGGCTGACCTCAGGGTGATCTGTCTGGACATGACTCTCCAAATCCTCCAGGCTTTCAAACTTCACCCCACACTCTGGACACCTCAGCCCTGCCATGGCCTTCTCTCCCTGCGTGTCCGCGGGCGTGGCAGCTCCTCCCTGGCTGGGGCTCTGGCCGTTTGTGCCCCTGATTTGATTGAGCATTTGATTGAGCAGTTTCAGCTGATTTCAGCTATAAAAATTCATGTATTTGCACGTCAGTGTATGTGCTACTGCACTGCAGTTTTATGAAACACTGGTACCTGTACATTTACATCTGAAGGCCTCTTTCACAACTAGAAAACTTGTGTACACCTTTTGGTGGGGGTTTGGGAGAAAACCAGAATAGCTACGTAAAATCTTGAAATTCAAATGTGTATTTTAAAAAAAATCTAGCGTTAACTAATTAGTATGTCTATAGTAACACACGTCGTTACCCACAAGGTTCCTGAGAAAGGTACTTACCTGCTCATGCAGCCAGCGCAGAGGCCATAAGGCAGGCCGTTGACATCTAGCTTCACCAGCTCCCCTTTGTTCTTGAACTCTTTCAGGCAGAAGGCGCATTTGTACAGCTTATGCTGCTGCAGCTGCCCATTTGGGGATGAGGAAGCAGAGCCATTCCCCACGCCGCCTCCGTTTCCACCTCCCCCTACAGGTCCTCCAAGTGCAGAGCCGGTCGAGAGCTTCTGCATGTGGAAGGTGCCGTGGATCTTCAGCTCCAGGGTAGAGGTGACTGTTTGCATGCAGACGACGCAGCGGAAGCCAGTGAGGGAGTTGCGGAGGTCAGGGTGCATTTGGCAATGCTCTATAAACTCCTCCTCACTCTGCAGGGGCATTTTGCAGATTCGACAGGTTCCAGTGTCCAGGCTCTTACTGTGGGTCACCTGCAGAGAGGTGAAGTACACAGAAATGATCAAAATAAGACAAGTAATAATACTGCTAAATATTTATATGGCTTAATATTAGATTACCAAACTGCTGCTTTATAAAACCTGCATATTAAATGATAGCAGCTATATTACACAATACGGTTTTAAGCATACAGTAAAACTTTTCTTTCTGTGGTGTGTTGCAGAACAAATTGCCTCTCTTAGGACAATTTAGCATATTCTAAGTCTGAATTCAAAGCAACCAAATAAGTTTCAGGATCAAAAGACAGGTACGCAGACAGAAAGCACCAGAAAAGTAACACAAGAGAAATACAAAAAAAAACAAAGAGTGCTGTGATGTTTCTCTGAGGGCGTTTGTTCTCTTGGTAGAAACGTAAATTACAAAGATACCTCAAAAGAATGACATATAGCCACGAACAAACGGTAAACAGTAAAGTAAAAAGAACCTTGTGCTCAGTGAGGGTCAGCAGGGAGGGGAAACGTTCGCCACAAATCGGACACATGTAGTGCTTGGCGGGGCCACGGTGCGTCTGAGCATGCTCCCGAAGCCCGTTCTCAGAGAAGAAAGTTCTGGAGCAGACGTTGCACTTGTGGTTCCCTTTGATAAAGTCTGCCTTCTTCTTTCGAGAACCTGGTAAACACAAAGACTAATGTCGTCATACCCAATTTAACCTAATCCAGACAGAAGGTATGAAAACAAGTGTATTAAACCCTTCTTTTAAAAGTGCAATTCTTTCAAATAACAGACGCTGAGGTTGAGATGGAGTCATTACCAGCATCATCTTCGCCTGGCCGGATGTTGTGGTCACGCAGCCGGTGGTTTTGAAGAAGTGACTCCATGGTGTAGGCTGCTCCGCAGATGTCACAAGCGTACATGGGCTCTGAATTGTCCAACTCCTCCTCACCCCCACTGGCCTCGTGGCTGTTGGCTACATCTCCCCCCTGGGCGGCTCCTCCCCCCACAGCTCCACTCTTCAGCAGCATGGTCTGAAGGTCAGCTTGTTCAGCAGCTGCCACCGTTGCTCTTTCAACGCCTGCAGTGCTTCCATTACCACCACTCCCTGCTCCTCCTCGTTTAGAGGACTGCGCCAGCCCATTAGGCGTCCCGTTCTGACTGCCACTGCTGCCTGTGCTGCCTCCGTTGCCGGTGATGTTGCTGCCATCAAAGATGCAGTGCTTCTCCCTCAGGTGTCTCTCTAGTAGTGAGATGGCATGGAAAGCTTTGCCGCAGAAGCGACATGTGAACTTTTTGCTGTGTGTGGTGATGTGGCATTGGAGCTCTACTTCTGTTCCAAATGTTTCCCCACAGAAGATGCACTTCCTGAGCTTAAGTCCTGTAACACAAAAGTTAAGTTAGCAAACAAAGATCAATTTACCAAACAATTCAGTTCTTCTTTTTTATTTGTTTCGGTCTTCTTAAAATCAAACTTCTTATTTAACCATTGTGATTTTTTCCCCAGATATTTAGGCAGAATTTAATAGTGACACAGAGCTGGTGGTCTAAGAAAAGAACTACTGTACCTGCTCCAAGCCCGCCAGGGAGGCCTGACCTCTGACCCAGGTGGTTATGCTTAACATGGAGCTGAAGATCAGTTTCCTTCCTGAAATCCCAGGCACAGGCTGTGCAGCGAAAGAGCTTTTTCTCATTACTATGCTTCACTGCCAAATGCACCTGGATGAAATTAAAGGGGAAAAAATATATCAACCACAGCACATAGCAATATACATTTGTTTTCATCCACTAAAGCGTGTAGTCTTTGAAAAAATAATCCAAACAATGCATTTGACTGATTCACCTGTATGGAGACCTTGGAGTCAAAGACCTCCTGGCAGAGAGTACAGTGGTACAGGACAAACGTGTGCATGTCCAACAGGTGCTTCTGCAGGTCATCCACCGAAGAGAACTGTTTATCGCAGCTCTCGCACACGTACTGGGTCGACGTGGTCGTGTAGTGTACTGTCAGGTGTTGAAGCAATGCCTCCTGGGACTCAAAGTCCTCCTTGTTGCACTGCGGGCAGGACTGGCGCCTCAGCAGCATTTCGAGGTGGGACTTTAGGTGGGCCTGGAAACCCTCAAAGCTCGAAAATCGCAGGTCACACTGATTGCAGGGGTAGTCCCCATTACTCCCCATGGATGGGGTGGAATCTCCTCCCAGTCTGTGGCGTTTCGGGGAGGAGATCTCTATCTCTCTCTCGGGGCTCAGATCTGCGACCTTTGCCTGCCGCTTGTTGTTGGCCAGGGGGATGTTCTTATGGTTCTCTTTTATGTGCTTGGTGAGCTTGAGGAGTGAGCCGAAGATAGGAGAATTGGTGCAATAAGGGCAGGAGTAAACCTGTACACGGACAATAACTTTATTTTTTAAAGATTATTATTCACTGAAATAAACTAATATTCAGTTCATGGAGAATGAAAAAGGGAAATTAAAATGTTACAGATAAGGTGAGAGAGAGACAGGCACAGAAACTATAACAACAATCAGAATTCTACTAGCTCACATTGTAAAAGTCCAGTTGCATATGTTATTAGCACAAATATGAAAAAACCCCATAGCTTTCTGTCTCTTTAAACCTAGTTTATGAGAACAGAGGAATGTGTGGTTGACATATTTCAGCCATAGATTCCCACATACTGCTTCCTTGTTCACAAGGTCTTCAAAGAAAACCTGCAAACAAAAAAGCAGTGTGTGGGTAACCGCCTTTCTTTGATGTGTGTAATTGTCACCGGGCACCTGCGCCTGAGAACCAAGTAATAAAAATCTGAATCAACTCCAGGCCAGACCAGCTGAGTAACTCAGTAGATAATGCATGTAATTAAAAAAACAGGGATCTTCAATTCGAACTTATATGAGCAATATGCTTCATTTCACACTTGACTGGATTCAGGAAACCACCTGATTAAACAGGAACCGGCTTATTGCTAATTAGCTCAACCACTGATCACTGATTAGTAGCAGCTTTGACAAGTGCAAAGACATGCAGGCTACAACTCTTCAACTGTGATAAGAGGATGTTTTTCAAATGTAATTCTTGACTAATTGTTGATTCTCACCTCCATGAAGGACTGCGACGCCGCCTGAAGTACAGGAGACTCCAGCTTGGCCACCGCTCCTCCAGACACAGCTCCGCCCCCTGCAGCCGAGGTGCAGTGTGTCTGCTGAATGTGTTCTGTCAACGAAGACTCTGTGAGGAATCCCATGGAGCACTGGTTGCAGAAGAAGGCGTGGTTCCCTTCTGGGATGACGGGTTACATTGTGTTACATTCCCTCACATTTACATTATGATGGTAAAGTATTTAATAGTATACATATACACATTTTATTATTTTGCCATATAAGCCTATTCTGTTTCAGCTGCTTACCTAGTGTGGTGGATCCTGCCACAATCCCACCGGGCAGGCAGTGGGACACTCTGATGTGCTCCTGCAGAGAGTTTATGTCTCCAAACATGTCAGGGCAGTAGTTACAGTGGAACGCTGTGACATTAGTGAACTGCAGCAGGGGAAAGGTCGCCGCCGCCGCTCCTACCGCTCCTCCACTGGCACGGTGAGCTTTGCGAACATGCTCGTTGAGGTTGTAAAGTGTGGGCAGTGTGTCCAGGCAGAGCTGACACGTATGGCTCTGCTGCGGCTTATCTGCATGGATGGTCTTCAAATGGATCTCCAGCACTGCCAGACTGTGGAAGTCTCTCTTGGAGCAGTAAGGGCAGGAGTATGTTACTTTACCCCAGTTCACTCCTCCTGTGGAAACGGACAGATAGACTGTTAGCACAGAAATCCATCGAGGACGTTTAGGCTTTTAAACCTAGATGTCCTGACTATCAATTTGTAATCCAACTAGTTCATCTTTAGTTATTAATACCTCCACCGTGATGACTGAGGCTTATCCCAGTATCCTCCCCAGTGTCTGTACCTCTTCTGCGGACCCGGTCACTGCCCTGTGTGGGTTTTAGGGTAGAGTCAGGTGTGGAGCCCCTCTCCAGGCTGGCACTAGAGTCTGGAGTGGCTGAGCTCATTGAGGCCACGCTGCCCAGTGCAGGGTCAGGACTGGCAGCGCTGTGATTGGAGGAGTCAGGCTGGCGATGGCTGTCTAGGTGGCAGTAAACATCCTCCACAGAGGGGAACTGTTCTGAACAGACAGGACATCTGGAGAAACACAAAACGAAAAACAGTAAGATTCAAAATCCATGTCAGCATTTCACATTACTGAAAACACCTTTAAGAGCAAAGCTTAGTCTTACTTGTGTTTGCGGTTGGCATGCTGGGTTTCAATATGCGTAAGAAGTGAAGCCTCGTCTAGAAAAATCTCCGGACAGTGGATGCATTGCAAGTCGGCTCTGTCAGACAGCTGGGGGTGTCTGGTGAGGACGTGTTTCTCAAGCTCATCGGTCTGGCTGAACGTCTCCTCGCAGTAATCGCACATATACAAGTCCTGCTCCAGGTCACCGTCTCCTCCCGCTCCTTTCTTCCCTCCATCCTTCTCACTCCTAAGTGCAAGGTGCTCTCGGTTCTTGCGGTGAGCCTAAGTTAGAAAATAGTCAGGATTTGAATAATGTGTTCTGTCAAAAGGTGTTTATATGATCCTCCAGCATTTTATTACAGTAAACTAATGTAATGTAATGCAGATGAGCACCTGTATAAAGAGTCAGATAGTAAAACAATTGTTCACCTGCATGTGGCTCTGCAGTGACGAGGTGGAGGAGAAGCCACGCTTACACACGCTGCACTTAAAAGGTTTGCTGGAGCTGAGGATGTTGATTAAAAAAAGCAGTCACAAATCCGACTCAAAAAAGAAAACTAATCAAATCTAAAGCAATTTCAATGACAGAGTCACCTGTGTGTCTTCAAATGGATCTTTAGATGATCAGAGCGGGAGAAAGCAGCTTCACACTCCTGACAACTGTACTTCTTATCTCCTGCATCAGGTGAGAAACGCTTTGTTGTGGATGATATATGAACAGACAGAACATGCTGCTTCTGACATGCAGCATAACCGACCGAATATTTCTCTTCTTCCCTCCAGTCGTAGTGTATTAAGGCCAATTTCGGAACAGAAACCACATGGTAAAGCGTGCACTGTGGTTGTTACTTATGTACCCACCTGTGTGGAGCTTGACGTGGCGATCTCTGCTCCTCTTGTGTTTGAACAGACGGCTGCAGAAGGTGCACTTGAAAGGCAGCTTGTCACTGTGAATCTGTTCGTGGCGCTTCAGGTAGCTGAGGCGGCTGAGGGAGACAAAGACACTTAACATTAACCTTGTCATAACGTAGTCAGCTGTGGTCTTCAAAGGCTGATTGCAATTAAAACTATTCCTATATACATATATATATTTAGAAATACGAAAGGAAGATGAAGAACAGAGGAGACAGCAAAGAGAAAGAGGTAATATAGAGGATTATGATGATGACTTTATGGTGAATGTGACAGCTGTTCTTAAAGTGGGTCTTGAGTTGGTCCCTAGAGGAGTCAGTGGGAAATGTATTCACCTCATTCCTTTTACTGTTTGCTTTAGTGGTCCATGTTACCATGGCAATATTGAGGGTACTGTTTATTCATGTACACATTGATATTCATGAATGAGATGGGAGGATGTAACCAAATATGACATTGGTGATTCATCGTGGGAAACAAAGCACAAGCTGATATGATGTGAGCTGATACCTGAAGGACTTGTCACAGAACTGGCAGGGGTACGGCAGGCCAGCGCCTCCTTCCTCTTCGCCACCTGTGGCCATGCCGAGGTCACAGCAGCCATCGGGCATCTGTGAGGGCGACGCCATGTCTTTACTGGAAGGTGAGGAAGGTACCCAAGAGAGGCCTGCTGGGTCATCGTCGCCATCTGACAGACAGAGAAGATGTTGTAAAAGGAGTTCAGAGAGGGAAAAAAAAGGAACAAACGAGACAGAGGAGCACAGACAAAAAAGTGGGGGTAAAACCAGGAGCATTAGAATGATTAAGAAGAAGTTACATCTTTCTTGGAAGGCAGAAGGCAGTAGATGCCCGTGGGAGTTTAAATCATAAAAAAGAGCATATAAACAAAAGAATAAACACATTTATCCCGGTTACACACACACACACACACTAAAGGAAGGAAATGAGGATGGCAGAGATAAAGAGAGAGAATGAAACAGAAGAGAGAAACACACTCCGGCAGCAGCAACATCTAAATAGAAAGCTCCAAGAACTATGAATCCCCGACGGGGCCCAGAAATAAGGACAGAGTGTATTTTCTCTCCCTTCATCCTCCCTCTACAGCCATCCCTCGTTCCATCCCTCCTCTCACCTCCCCTCCCCTCCCATCTGTCCCTGAGGACCATAGATCCGCCTCATCATATTTTCATTAGGGCCTTGGCAGATTGAAACGTCGGAAAAGCGTTTAGGAGACGTGGAGAGCCGAGCGGAAAGATGGCAATATTCACTCTCTTTATGTGTCATACATAGGAGATTATGCATTGCTCTTTTCCCTTTTTTCCTCTCTTCCTCTTTTTTTTCTCCTCCTGTGTAGTCTGGCACAGAGGCGACAAAAAGGCCACGACTCCTTTAATAGACACTTCAGAATGCATTTGAGGCAACAAAAGAGGGGGCTGAATAAATCCTTGATATTGTTGTGTTCTTCTTTGTGTGCGCTGTGAAGCAGCACTATTTAGCATTTGCCTAGAAAACGTGTGTGTGTGTGTGTGTGTGTGTGTGTGTGTGTGTGTGTGTGTGTGTGTGTGTGTGTGTGTGTGTGAGCTACATCAACTCGACCAACGACCAACAACAAGTCAAAGAGACAAAATACGACTGATAGTGATAGGACATGGAGAAAGTCCGACATGACTTGTGCCAATATCGTAATGAAGAGCCAGTATTTCTGCAATGCTAACACTCCAACACACGGACGTGTGTGCAGAAGAGATGTTTCTCTTGATAATTTTAGAAACCTCTCCAAAGCACACGCCGTTTTACCTCAACCAACTCCTATCACAATTTTGTGTGTCTTCTGCGTGTGTGTGTCTAGTCTTCTGTGTATTATGCCTTGCAGAGAGGGGGTGGAAAACAGATTCTTGTGATGAATCGATTGCAGGGAAAATGTAGGCACTGCAATGAGCAAATAGAACTCTGCAGGGGGGTCTGGGTTAAAAAAAAAAAAGTAAAACCATGAATTATAAATTTGACTGGAAGCAAGAAGGAAAATAAGAAAGGTTTAAGAAAACATAAGGAATAGAGATATCAGCATGAAGCCTAACAGCGAGGCAGAGAGCGGGTGAGAGAGAATGAGAGCAAATGAGTAAGTGAGACAGATGGGGCGGGGGGGAGACAGTAAAATAGAGAGCATGACGGAGAGAAGGACAGAGAATGAAGAAGTACATAAATGTGTTGACAGGTTGAAATGAGAAAAACAAACTTTGTGTCTTTGTAGAGGCCTGCACACAGGAGAAACATAAATCAGCAAGCGTGATAAATCAGTCAATTTATCACGCTTAATCAGAATCGAGTCATCCTGGACATACACAGGGAAGAAAGAGACGTAGATATAGATGTGAAACAACACACATACGTATACTGTAACTTTTTACAGCAGGACTGAGAGTGATGATACTCACTACACTGGGCTCTGGGCCAAACAACTATGACCACATCTGTGCAATGACCCAATATGGTCAAAAAGTAAGCAGATTTTTTGCAACCAAGACATTTCTTCAGTGACTAGTCAACTGACTAGACAGAAAAGACTTTCTATGCTCTGTGCAGATGATGTACAGTATGTGTGCTCTAAGACTACTGCCACTACAAACAAAGCCCTGCTGATACTTGTAGACACAAGATTCGTTTAGCAGTAGTCAGAAAGAGCGTTCAGTCACACAACGTCATGCCCAAACCAAAATTGCAAGTTTAGAAAAAAGAACAAAAAGCTAAAACTCAACCACAAGCAAAGGCAAAGTAAAGAAGACCATGAGTGAATGAACCCGTGAAAAACAACAAAAGTGCTGCACGCCAGTACGACTCGGTTAAATGGTAAAGTTTCTGAGGTGGGAAAGTGGGAGGGAGGGAGGGAGGGACAGAGAGAAAGTGAGAGACTGAAGAAAAAGAGATTTAGTCAGAGCAAGGGGGAGAAATCACTTTTTGAGGGGGGATGGGGGGTGTTGAGAAAGAAGGGGAGGAGAGATTAGCGTCATTAAAGAGCCCTAATCCTCTGACTAGCGTGGCTGGCGCTAAAATGGAGGATCACACGGCTTTTTAACGGCGCCTTTGTCAGTTGGCCGCGAGGGGACCTGGCAAGACAAGGCCGAATGGCAAACTGGGAGAAACCGGAGGATCGGGAGGGGGAAGCGAAGAAAATTTCAATGAAAAGTTAAATTAGAGAAGAACCCTCGAGAGGAGAGGAGATGAGGAGGATGGATGGTGGAGGGGGGGGATTTGACAAAAAAAAAACAGAGGGAGAAAACGTGGTGAAAAGAAAAAAAAGAAAAAACAGGCAGGAGCAGGCCGACACATGCTGTTCCTACGCGGTTCCTCCTTCTCCTCTCAGTTCTTCTCTGGCGAATGAAAACCAACGAGGAGCGGAGTGGAGGACCACAGGGCCCCAACCGCTCCACTCTCGCTTTATCTCTCACTCTGCAGTCTTCTTCCTTCCTATCCATTCCCTCTATCCTTCATCCCTCCCTCCGTCCCCAGCAGTCCCTCTACTCCTCTGTCTTCATCTCTCCTCCACTACCTCCCTCGCTCGCTCCCCCCTCCGTCAGCTTTAATGTTGTTACTCATTATAGCGCTGACATCTTTCCCTCCGTCCCTCCATCTCCCCGACAGTCTCTCCCCTACTGGTGTTGGCCTTCACCCCTGTGTCTCAGCCTGGACGGAACCGCATGAAAGAGGGAAGGGGTGGGGGGGTGTCCGTTCCAGATGGACAGACTCTGAACTCCAGAGGAGAGGAGAGGAGAGGAGAGGAGAGGAGAGGAGAGGAGAGGAGGATGGGGTCTTTAACAAGAAAGTGAAAGGACCAAAATGAAACTAAACTGACCACCTGACTCTACCTGAAATGACAGGCACACATGCACACATGCACACAACACACACACACACACACACACACACTCCCCACATGCCTCTCTAATAGGCCAGACAGTGTGGCTACGTGTGGAGGACACAGCCTTGGTGAAACACTCTAATGAAGATACACACACGCTGATCAATCTCTCTTCATGTTCTGCCTCACCCCCCTCTGCATGCACACCCCCCCCCACCCACACACCCAAACTCACTAACTTTGTGCTGACAGAAAAAAAATAGGAAACTTTAGGAGACTTGAGATGTGATGATTAACTCACTCAATCGGTTAAACGTTTCAACCGAAAATAAAACCCAGCAGACGGAAATTATTTGAAATATGACACTTTTCTGGTGGATTATGACCATGGGACTGGAAACTTACGAGCAAACGGCTCAATGGGACATAGAACCAGTGCTCAAGAACATTAGTTCTATTAGCTGAGTGCATCAGAAAGATGCCTGAAATGGTAATATAACCCATGCCTGTCATGTTTTCTCTAGTTTCTATTACTTTGATGTTGGAATCAAAAGAGGCTCAGCTGGTAACAGAAAAATGGTTTCGACTCCCAGCGCTGCTACGACAACAACTAAAACTGCCTACAGCATACAGTTACACGAAGACAACTATGAATTAACAGCATAAATGCAGGATACAGAACGTCGCCTCTTTAGTTAAACATGTTATTTATAGCAACAACTATTACAGGATAATTTCTAAGATGAGAAACAAGCCAAGAAAAATATGGATTTGAATGAAAAATATAGCGCTTTGGGATCAATATTGTATTATCTAGTATTGACACCCTGGGTTTCATCGTCTACCTGCTCAAATTAGTCAGTCTGTCATACTCTCCCCACCTCCTCTTCCTGTTCCCTCCATTCAAACCCCACCCCAGCTCTCCTTTCCACCTTTCCTTTGGCTGTAGGCCCAGACCCGCACCTTTCCCAGCAAGACCCCGGCTGACCTCCTATCCGTTCATCCCTCATCCCTCCTTCCACTGTTCCCCAGGCCCCCTCCGATGGCCCCAGGCTGCCCTAGGCGTGCACGCACACACACACACAGCCACAGACTCACCATAGGGGGCAGAAAAACAACTTCCACCCTTAGCTCACTCTGGGCAGCCCGACACACACTCATTCTTACACTCTCTCTCTCTCTCTCTCACACACACACACACACCCCTCATTGTAACACGCACACACACAGGCAAACACAATTAGAGTATAATTCAGTATCAGGAGTTACATTTGGTGGAAAACAGAAACACTGGACACCTGTTTATAAAGAGCAGCCTACAGCTACATACATATATTTGTATTCATGCTGAAAACCATTTATGGCAGCAGCGAGCCTACCTCTGGAGTTGACTAATAAATAGCATGATTTGTGTTTTACATGGCCACTCAAGTAAGTGTGGACCATGTTATAGATGAGGCAGACATCACGTGACGATCAACTCATTGGTTTTACAACTGAGCTACAGTCATCTAAAGGGTTTTCCATATACTACACATAATGAATTTGGATCTTCAGACACGAGAAGACGAGAAAGACTCTTCCCTAGATCTGTGATTATCATTTGAGTTGGCATGGCAACCAATAAGCTAAGCAAAACTCACTGCTTGCAGTGCATTATGAGCATAACACAGTCGGAAGGCTTATTTGTCAGTGAAATTGTTCAACTGATATACCTGTTGTGTGGTCTATTGTGTAGCCGTGAAAAAGAAACAAGAATTGACTCTGCAAGAGAGACAAATACATTTGCGGTTACACAGAACATCCTCACAAGCCTTATTATTATTATTATTGTTTTTACTGGGACACTTCGTGTGATGCCAACTTAGTGCAGCAGTTCGTGGCGCTCTTGCACAATTGTAACACTGCATTGTGCGTGGAAGACCCGCAGTCCTCTGCTGCTGTCCTTGTAGTAGCTCACATGGGATGCAGTCTGTCGGGACACACAGACACACACACACAATCTTACACATGCGTGCCACAGTGAGGACAGACAGAAAGGACGACGCGGCAGTCTGTCCAGGGCTTGAGCCCTTGAGGACACGAGGGATGGACATACACACACAAATAAACACATTCACACACACTCAGTAGGCTGTGGGGACCCTCACCTTCTGCCCTGGGAATGGGTCCGGCTGCTATGGACGCTTTTGGGCGCCAACTGCTCCATATGGGCAGTTTGTGCCTGTGTGTGTGAGTGCGAGTGCGTTTGAGGGCAGAAGGTTATGGGCAGGGGGCTGAGGATGGGGGTGGGTGGACAGTGGGTTGGCAGATGACAACTTTGTCCCTACAGTACCACACAGCATACAGTAATATATGGAAAGTCTCAGCATTTAAGGAAGAGGTCAGTGTAGTTTACAGAGGAGAGAGAAGACGTTACTGTATCTGCTGCTTCCACAGTAGAAGGAACACGGCTCTCTCAGCCGGTTTGACGTAACCATTTCATTACCAGTTCATCAACACAAGTTACCAAGGAAAATGAAAAAGAAATATGCAGGTAATTTACCAACAAAGAGTACAGCGTCATGCACATGCACACACACAGGCATAAGCACATACACAGAGAAAGCCAGAAGACAGGAACACACACTTACACACACAGTCTGTGTTTGTCACACACACAAACATACACCATGTGGTAGAGGAGGGCTGGCATCTGCTTCCTCTTACTACATTTTCTTTTTCTCTCTTTCTCATACTCCTTTTATCTCGGCGTGCCCTGATTTCCTCCGAATATTTACTTCATACCTTCTTTACCTCCAGTCAAAACAGGGAGCAAGACGTTCACTCAAACCGTGGCGGTTTGTGGTCCTAATCCCCGTGTAGCAAATTCCTCATTTCTCCCTCCTCTATCCCACTCCCTGTCCATCTTGTCTGCTGTTTGTTCACTCAGAAATGAGAACCAGCTGCCAGGGAGAGTGTTAGATAAACAACAACACCGTGCCAACGCACACATGCAGTACACCAAATATGCACACATGCTTGTGTGAAGGTGCACGCACACACACACGCACACACACACACACACACACACATACGGTGGTCTGGTCCCTTTGTGTGCACGCCGCGGGCTACATCATCTATTTATAAGAATGAGGTTTGGTGGACTGACAGACCCCTCACTAACCTAGAAACACATTCACCTGAGTCACACACACACACACTGTATTCAGTTCTCATACCTTCAACCAGACACACGTGCTCTTAACGGCTCACGCTCACGCACATAAAGAGGCCCTTGGATGTTTACTCAAATACCCACAGACGTACCCACATTACTGTAATAATACACAGTTACAAATTAAAACAGCTGAGTTATAAGTTAAAGTGTTGTTAGTGCTACCATGTGAATAATAATTGGTAATTAGTGCTTAGTGAGAACCCGCAAATAAATTAATGTGTACATTCATCATTTGATTGATGTAAATATGTACCAACAATATAACACACGCGCACACAAAACACACACACACACACACAAGTGCTCCTGCATTCACCTACGTGTACGTGGGACCTATAAATAAGTGATGTAGGCAGCTTGAGCTTGTTGTTCAAAACACAAACACACTGTTACACACATATACACGGGTAAACAAACTAATCCATTTTTGTACATGTACAAAATACACCAAAAACATACACAGACAGCTTTTTTTAACCAAACTGGCAACTTGCAAAGGCTCTTTATCTAGAGCGGAAAAACTGAAGTCGTGCAGGTACATGAGCTGCCAAGAGATGGATTTGAGGAGAGGCAGAAATCAGGGAGAAAAAATGAGGGGAGAAAGAAACAGGGAGGCAATGAGGCTTCTGAAGTCCCAGGGGAGAATGGTAGAGGGGGGTCCTGTGCCCAGGGGAAGCCCAAAAGCAAGCTGCGAGAGGCGGGTACCTCCTGCCCACTGCTCCCCATCATTCCCTTCCCTCCCTTTCCTGCTTTCAGAAGGATGGGATTCTGGGCAGCCCCCTACTCACAACTCCTAAACCCCCAGTGACAGGAATACACGTACATGCACATGCACTCACGCACACACACGCTGAAGAGAAGTCCCCAGGGGTGGAGCAGAGCAGAGCAGAACACCTGGACCTGCCATTAGTGACACACTCAGGGATTAGAGGCACAGACGGCAAGAGAGATGGCGAGAGAGAGAATGCACACTGGGATAGACACACACACTATATCCAGAAAGTAATATGCATAAACATACACAAACACATGCAAGCACTAACACATGGCAATTACACCAAAGAAAGACGGAAAAAACACTGACGTATTCAAACTGAATGCTAAAAGAATTTTCACATTGTTTTGTTATCTGCAGCTAGTTTCTGATTAACACCAAGAATCATCCATTCCTAGGGATGGTGGCTGTTAGGTAATTGTATATGTGTGAAATTCACATTTAGCTGTCAAATATCAATTTGATCCGTTACTAGATTATAAGTGACTAATGCCAAACTTGACAGGCTTTTAAGCCAGTTTCATACTGACTGATATCTTTTCTTGTGTGTACACGCGTGAACATGAACATACTGGACTTGTACATAGTGCATGTGCTGTATAATAATTAGTCATGTAGAGACAATATTTCCAGGATCAAAGGACAGAAAAAAGGTTGAGATTTGGACGAGTAGCAATGACAAAGAGAAACAAGTGTATAAAGACACAGATGTGCAAACGAACACATTTCTGATAAACACATGAAGAAATCAGGTGTGAGGCTAAAAAGAATCTACACACAGACATGCTAAGAGAGTGTGGGGGGCCATTTCCAAAAGACAATGTTAAAACTCCCCCAAACGCATTAAGTGGGAAGATTATTGATTGCAGTGGTTGATGTGGTCATGTATTATCATCTTAACTCTCTTACACAGGAAACCCTGGTTACAGAATAAAGCAGAGGGTGTGTTTATCAGATGTCGTTGTCACACACTCCACCAATGTCTTCTTCACAAGTGGATAGAGAGAGAGAGAGAGAGTTTTCTAAACAAACTGTCCAGAAAAAAAGACTCCTGAATGAGTGAATTAAAGACCACACAACAAAGAACAGTGCTCAGACACACGCGGGGAGAGATGCACAGACAGAAAGAAAGGTGGACTCTGCAAGAGAGACAAGAGAGAGTGTGTGAGCGTGCATGTTTGTGCGTAGGTAGTTCAAGCACGGCTGATTGAATGAAGTTCCATAGCCATGCTTGGTTTTGAGGATGGAATAGTTTCCTTACACACACACACACACACACACACACACACACACACACACACACACACACGCACACACACGCACACACACGCACACACCCACCCTACTGTGACTGACCAGGAGGAAAAACAATAGCAACACACACACAACCTTACAGATCCAGACAAAGCAACACATACACTGATATGCAAACACCTTAAAGAGGAAACACACAGACACAGATTATCCATATTATTATTTCTAATAATACAAAGGTAGGGGTTATGAAGGCGACACTCAAAAAAGCACTAAAGCACAAGAAGAATATAAAACATGAGGGCACATGGATATGTAGAAAGTGTGATACACAGTGTGTCTGTGGCGGAAGCGTGCAGATCAGTGGAGGCCACTGACTGGTTGGTCTCCAAAGCAGAAAAGCAGATTGCTCTGGAACCCAAACTACTGTACAGCACCACACTGACTTCAAACACACACACACACACACACACACACACAGATAGCTGTAGACATGCAGCTCAACATACGCTCATACACACAAAGTCAGAACATGAGTACAGGCAAACTAGTTCTGTTTCTGTGTTCACACACACACACACACACTGACAGAGAACACAGACGGTCTAATAGAGCGGTGAGAGCAGAGAAATGGAAATGCCTCTTTGACTGACTGGGGTTCATTGTACTTTCATGCCTTTAGAGGCGACCCCCTAGCTTCAGCAGAGCTAATCTCTTTCTCCTCTGCCCCCCCTATTCAAACCCATGCATCCTTCTCCAATATGTCTACACCTGTTCACTATCACCCCCGGGTCAGCCCTCTTTTCTTCCTCTCTATGTATCTCTTAGTATCTCTAGTATCCACCTGCTTGTGTCCTGCTTGTTGTTGTTGTTTACTACGACTACAATGACTAATACTGCAAGGGCATTTTCACATTGTACTTACAGTTTGTTTTGGACCACAACTCGTTTACTCTAATTCCTTCACAGTGCGCTCTGAACTCTTTTTATGCACACGAATAACTACTGTTGTATTCCTAGATGTGCAAATCAGATCAGCTGTCTCTTATTTTAAAGGATGATCGTTAGAGAAACCTCCGTATTCCTTTTATAAACACCTGTGTGACTGTTCTTTCACCTGCAGCAGATCCATCTCCCTCAGCACACCCCTCATTCCTCCATCTCTCCCTCCTTTCTGCCGTCTCTTCTCCAAACCCCTCCCCTCTGACGAGGAGCAAGCTAAAAGCAAAAGCATGCCCCAAAATTAATTTAAATGGAAGAATTAAATTAAAAGCGAAGCCTCGGGAGTTTTATTATGTACTAATGTTTGAACCGTTAACTTGGATTGTATTACTAAAATATGAATAATTAAGGACTGGTGGGGGCTATTATTACATCAGGCAAGAGGAAGAAAAACACATACTACTGGAATGGGTTTAACAGAGACTGATTGTAGTCTCTGTTAAAGGAGGTGAGTATGCCGAAGGATATAAAAAAAAAACAGCGCAGTGATAGCGCAGTGATAGATCGTGAGTAAAGCTGTATACTGTGTAAGGCTATTAACAAATAGTCTGCTGTTTTCAGTATGCTTGAATGTATCAGACGGTTTTAAAAAAATCTTTACGTTTAATAGGTTTTCCTTTGGTAAACAGTGTAAAATGTTATATTTTCTTAACTCAGTTGTAATATAGTGTAATTTGGGTATTTCTTACTGTCACAGTTCGACTGAGACCCCATAATTCTCTCAGGGATTAATAAAGTATTTCTGATTCTGAAAGGAAGGGGGAACAGAGCCATTACGCAAAGAAGTGTCGACATATCAATTATAAAAACCTTCCACCATTTGACCCTGTCATTGCATCAGAATGTCCTGCTACGTCAGCAATACTGACATGGGCACTAACAAAAACATAAGGCATAATCACTGCGATACTGGAGTTCTGTAATGCATACAGTCATATCATTTGAAGCTGTACCTGCCAGTTACAGGTCGTTTTTAATAATATGGTACAAAATAAATAGATGGGGGAGTCACAGTGCAGGCAGGTTTGTTTGGTCTCATCACTACTGTGTGGGAATATATTATGAACATGGGTCGTGTGTGTTACCAACTTCCTGGCAGCGTTTCAACAGTGATGTTTTTTAAAGCAATCCTATAATGTACATTACAAATCCACACATCCCCGTCGCTTTCTAATTCTCTCTGTGTTGTCAGCTGTGCAAATCCACACTTACCACTGATGTGCACACTCTCAAAATCTTTTCGGTGTCCCACAGCATTGTCTAGTTTCCCTTAACTTTTTCCTCACACTGCATTGCTTCTGAGCTTGTGTGTGTGTGTGTGTGTGTATGAATGAATGAGCATGTTGCACTGAATTATTAGTCTTCTCGTGTCTCTGATGTGAAGCCCCCCTTATCAGCCACCGAGCAGTCAGCCCCCCCTGCACCCCCCCCTCTGCAGCTGTCACTGCATCCCCCACCACACATACTATCCTCTGAGGACAAACTCCCCAACACATACACCAAATACCCACATACACTCAAAACGCAGGCTCATATAAATCTCAGTACACAAGCCCAAGCAGTTCTTGACTCACATTCATTCATACACACACACACACAATTTTATCTGCTCATTCGCAGGCCGCATGGCTTGGCAGCCAAAAACTGGGAGAAATATCCACTCAACCTACCACCCAAAACCCTGTTAACCCCCCATCCACCACCCATTCCCCCAACAAAATCAGCCATAGTCCCAGCACTTTTCCCAGGAACAGAGAGAAAGCAGAGCACAGGATGGAGGTGAGCCCACATAGCAGTGCTTCCTCCTGGGGGAGTTCATTACTCAAACAGGGCACTCCCTCCGGCCAGCAGCACTGCCAAGGTAAAGATGCAAGGCTCCAGCCAAAGAGCCCCCCCACCCTACCCCACCCCACCCCCCCAAGCGCACACACTCATTCACAGTGTAGTGAAATTTTCCTACTGAGCAGCTCTCATTATAGTGGAGGAAAAGTGAACAGGGGAAAAGTAAAGTAAAGACGTCAAGACAGATGATGAAGACGAGAAATAAACAACCAGGTAAAAATCATGGTTGTATAAATGGCTGGATGACGAAAAAGCTCAATCATTTCAGTGACCAGGAATAGCTAATGGAAGTACCAGAATTTCTCTTCCACATCCCTCATTCCCTACCTCACTCATCTTTCCCTTTCTTCATTGTTGTTGTTTGTGTTGTTTTGTTTATTTGAGTGCCCCGTCTTGCTGCACTTCTCGGTAGGCCTCGCTCCTGACTTATTTAGCAGTGTGTTTTCTATCATATTTGAAAAATGAAGAGCAGATTGATTAATATTTCAACACACATCCCACTTGCACGGGTGAGGAAGAGCAATGGGGAGAGAGAGGGAGACAGAAAGAGAGAGATGGGAGGAGAGGAAAAGAGGGAACACCAGGGAGGAATTCTCTTGTTCCTTAACCCCAATTCTAGGATTCAGACTGGGAAAAGAAGCACGCATGAACACACACACACACACACACACACACACACAAGCCTCCCCCTTACAACCAGAAAACAAACTGAAGGAAAGCCTTCATACAAAAAGTTTACTTGCAAATACGCCACCGCACATGCAGATAAGCATATCTCCAAAAAAACATCAGTTCATTCTTTCCCTCACCTCAACAACCCATCAATTAGATGCTAACTTGTGCAAAAATGACCGTTTATTTAAAAAATATTTTCTGTAACCACACACAACACAATTGTTTGCATTTCATTGCAGTTTAGCTCCATCCCAAACTGCTTTTTGATATTCACCAGTGCCACCGAATGTCTCATCAATACACACAAGCCACACACCCGCAAGAAATATTCCTGCACTCCTGATCATTTAAAAACACACACACACACGTGTGCACACACAAACACACACTTGACAATGGCGCTCCCCTGTGGCTTCCCATAGTGCAGAGAATTCCAATCAGGCAATAAGCAGGACAGCTATTTCCAGGGACAAAGGACAGGGAGAGGAGCAAGGAGGGGTGGAAGGAAAGATGGAGAGGAGGGAGGCAGGGAGGGAAACAAAGGGTTCTGGTAGCACCCAGGGGAGAAGGCCCAGAGCAGCTGACGTCAGTGTGTGCATGTGTGCTCAGCATTGGGTTGGGGGTAAATGGGTGTATGAGAGAGAGGCTGGCAGAGTTGGTCCTGTTGCCCCCCGAGGGAACTCTTGAGAAGGGGACAGAACAGAGCAGAGCAGGGCTCCCTGCCCCCCACATAACCATGGGCCCAGACAGAAAATATGCTCAATCGCTGGACCTAACATAAATAAACAGTGGGTCTGCCAGTGAGTTTGTTGACAACAAAGCATCTATTATATCTATTTCGGTATAAATCCAGTAACTGATAACTGATCATTTACAGAGAGGACGATTGATTGGAACAGTCCATCCCTGCTTCTCCCATACAGTAGACAGTGTATGAATCCTTCTGTGCGCCTCAAACAGCTTTCCTGCATTTCCACTCTCTGACTCATTCTCCCTTGATCCACTTCTCCACTTTGCTTCATCCTTCCCTCCACCCTCCCTCGTCCCTTCCTCTCTCCCTGGAGTTGTGCTTTTCTCTGACATTTGGTTGGACAAAGGTGAGTCACACCTGAGTGCTGGGTTAAAACTATTATAGGCCCGCTCCCTGTGGTACACTGCCCTTTGCTACCACTGTCTGTGACTGAAACCGCGTGTGTGCGTGTCCAAAAATGTGTGTGCATATTTACAACTTGGTGTATGTTTGTAACCTGCTGTCTTCAAAAGCCAACTGCTGTTAAATGATTTGGTTTAATGATAACTTACATTTTTTATTTATAATGATAAATATATGATATGTTTTTCATCCTCTAGGAAAATGGTATGTTTATTTTGTCTCAGTTTAAAAAGGGAATCATCTGAAGTTTACAGAGAATAGCTAGTTTTACACTGTGAAATTAATGTTTTTCTATTAATAAATACAGGACTAATATGTTGTAAATGAACACCTGCTGTGACATTAACCATACATACATGTCTTCTGACATTTCAAGGGACACAATTAATATCCGAAAAGTCATATTAAATAAAACAGGAATTATATAAACAAGTGGGTACAGTAAGAAGCCTTTGTTTCTGCAACCATATACAATAAAACGCTCCATTCAACAAACAGACTTAAAAAACAACTGAAGTGCAGCATAAATCTCAAGCTTCAAACAGGGTGTGTAAGGGACAGAGGTGGGGAATGAGAAAAAGAAAAAGAGGAAAAACAGAGGGAGGGAGACAAACAGGGGCTGCTGTGGGGCCAGTCGCCACAGGGTGTGTGTGTGTGTGTGCATGTCTTGGGAGGGCACAGTGGGGGAGTTTGGGGGCATGGAGGAAGGGATCAGAGCTTTGGGGCCAGCTCCACAGGGAACAGAGAAGATGGGGAGAGAAAGAATGGAGGGAGGGTATGGGGGAAGGGAGAGAGAGGGTGAAAGGAAGGGATGTGGTCAGTTTTGAGTTTAAGAACTCAGCAGGGACCGACAACAAGGAAGAAGAGGAGAGGAGAGGAGAGGAGAGGAGAGGAGAGGAGAGGAGAGGAATGAGTATGGACAGAAGGAAGTGGTCAGAATATTGAAAAAAGAGAGGCAGAAGGAGAGAAAAAGAAAGAAAGGGCGTGTAACAAACAGAAAGAGGCTGCACGTTCCACTTAGGAAGAAAGAAAGAGAAGCAAAGAGGGAGACACAGGAAGAAAAAAGGGAAATTCCCAGGTGTCAGCAGGAGGGGGCCGGAACAAAAAAAGAAAGGGGGGTAGAGGTTTTGGGGGTCCTGTTTGTTGGCAGGGGTGCAGGAATCCAAGGGAATGGCCTGTTCCTCATTATCCAGACACCCCCCACAAACACGGAAGAGGCCCCCACACGGCCACATGACAACTTCATCCTAACATACTGACAGACACATAAAAATGCAGATATACTACGTCTATATTTATTATGGATGTGGATAGAGACAGATAAGAGGTACAGGCCTTCCTTAAAACTCAGCTAAAGGGTCCAAAAGATTTTGGCATCAATGAAAAATAATCAATTATACGTACTTCTTTTACTTCATGGGTTTATCGATTCACACATTTACCAGATGAAGTGGAAAAAGTACAACTGTGAGCATGAACCCCCGGTTTAATGCAACTTTGTTGTAATGCACCACTGAGGAGCAGCAGTACATACGGTTTGAAACAGCTTTCACGCGTACAAACAAAAAAACTGATAAAATAAAGGTGCATGTATCAGACCACACCATAAATGTGTGTCAGAATAACAGCAGTGGATTCAAACTCAAGCGCTCAAGTGCTGTCCTTTCAATCTGCAGACGTCACACCTGAGCTCAGCATGGTGTGATGTGTGAAGTGGGTGGTCCAGTCAGGCCGTTAGACTTATCGCTCATGTTCTGCTACCTGTACTAGTCACACCCCACCATCATGTGCAAATTTCTATTAGATGTTACAGTTAATGTCATGTGTCGCTCACTTTTAGCTGCCTTAATACTATGCCTGAAGCCTTGTGCTGTTTTATTTGCGTAGGAAATGAGTAATTCCAGCCACATAAATGTCTGTTAACAAACCCTAATTAAGAGTGCTTAGAAAAACGGGATCCTCCTAACTCCAATGCTTTCAGTATCTTGTATTAACTCACCATGCAGATTGATTCTCACCACTGCTCCCTCAACATTTATGTTTGTTTGTCCAACAGACATCCAATAGGTTGCCTCTGAAAAAAACCCCAGGAACAAGATGCATAGCAAACAAACTCCCGGAGGATTGAAATCCCTGTGAGCCCTCAACAAATTGCAACACAGCGAGAAACAGCCGTCCGTCAAAAGATGGTTAGAAACAGTGTTTGGCTTGTCAGGTTTCAAGGAGGGTGCGCGGGGAGTTTCTGTTTGTGACACTGCAATTAGCCAGTGCACCCATACTCAACCCCACTGCACTGCACCACATTCACGGCATGTCTGCAAGACTGGAACGACAAAAGAAGGAGGAAAGAAAAGAACGCTTAAGTAGGTGAAGTAAGGAAAGAGCACTTAATATATAAGCTGCACCATGCTGCATTAATGTTTACCTGATAAATGCAGTGTACAGTCATGACTTCACAGCCAAAGTGCAACATTCAAATCGGAAATCTAAACAGCCTGGTTGAGGAGATCAGACAAATCTTATTTATTCAAAGATATGTAAATGTATATCTCTATAATTTGACTGTGTAAATATTTGATCAATAAAAACACACAAACATACTGAGATGCAGAAATATGCTGCAAACCCTTTGGCTGAAGAATTCCAATGAATGTATTTAGACAGTCTATGCCTTCCACAGTGAGCAAGTATCTCACACACCATACTGGACTATATATTTAAGCTTTTTCCTATGCACACACACACAAATACACTCTCAAACACACACACACACACACACAAATATTTACTCTCTACAAGATCTACACACAGCCACACAAGGACAGTCGGGGGGAGAGAAAAGAGATGAGAAAGAAAGAATAGGGAAGTTACATTTTTAATCGAGTGTTTCTTTTCCTCTGAGCAAAGTAGGGCTGAATACAAGGGGGTTAGCTGGTGCCAACACACACACACACACACACACACACACACACACACACACACACACGCACGCACACACACACACTTTTTTGTGTCCTTTGGCAAATTCTTCTTTTTCACTCTTGCATTAAGTAAGAAAAAAAGGGGAAGAGAGTTAAAGTAAGAGAGGGAAGAGGAGAAGGAGGGGGAAAGGGGGAAGAAGGGAAGAGAAGAGAGAGGAGAAGAGAGAAAACGTCCCCACAGAGTCTTTCTCCCTTCCTGGAGCGAGCGCGGGCCCCTGCAGCGCCGCCTGTGTAATTTCCAGGGGCAGTGAATACAGGTATTAATAAAAGCCCCATGGGGAAGTGCACACAATATAACCCTACATTTTCAGGCATTATGAAAGGACGCCCCCAGGGGTCCTCAGGCTCAAATTTCTGAGATGCAGGCATTGTAAAAAGATGCCCCCGGGGGAGGACCCCGCAATAGAAATCTGCTGAATTCAAAGCATTTCCAGAGCCCTGGTGGGAGCCATTACTCCCACTGGAGGAGGAGAAGTTTTTTTCACCCACTCCTCTCTCCTTCCAACGGCTCTCTCTCTTTTTTAACAAACATGTGTTGCTGACATGTTGACAGATTGCTCAGCGAGGTGTTTAGGTGCATGCACAAGGCACGTCTGCTGAGACACGAGCTCCCTCCCTCCACTCCGTCTTCTCCCCTCTCTTTCGGTCTCTCCCTCCCTCCTTCCCTTGCTGGTTCCCAAGTTCCATCCCTCCCTCCCTCCGACTGCAAACCTCTCAGCGCACCCAAAACTGCTCCCATCCATATTTCATAAAGGAGAAAGTAGGCTGAAAGAGAGAGAGACAGAGAGAGGATAAAAAGTGTAGAGGCAAAGGGAAGAGAAAAAGAGAGAGTGGCGGGGGAAGAGGGGGGGGAGAAAAGGACGACAGGAAAAAAAAGAGGAAAAAAGGAAGATAAAGAGAGACAAAGCGGGATCAAGGGAGGGGAACGGGAGGAGGAGAGGACAGATAAAGAGAAATAGAGCGATGTAGAGAGTGGGAGAACTCTGCAGTGAAAAATGAACCCTGTGATGAAAAATGACTTCACAACAACCCTTCTCCTTCTCGCCCCCTCCCTGCCATCCCTCCCTCTCCTTCTCTGCATGTTGCACCCCCCCTCCCTCCTCCTCCTCCTCAACTTCTACTGCTCCCCTCTCTCGCCATCCCCCCTCTCCTCTGGTGCCGGGCTCCTGCTCTCTCCCTGGAAAACCTGAGCGGCAGCCAGCTGTGTCTGTGTGTGCGCTGTGCACTTGTATGTATGCCAAGGGCTTAGCACAGGAATCTTCGGGCCACCCCCCCGGTACCGAGACACAGAGGGGAGGAAGGGAGAAAGGAGGGAGAGAAATGGGCAGAATGAGTGAAGGGGGGGGCAGCAGCTAAAAGGTAAGGGGGAATAAAAGGAGTGAACATAAAGAGAAACTAACGAACTATATTTATTAACAGCCTAACAGCTACCAGACTGAAACACACACACACGCAGTCAGTGTCAGGCCAGAGTGCAGTAGGCTGTCTGTAATTTTGTTTCCGATTACACCCTTCCTACCTCTCCTCCTCTCCCTCGCTTGTAGAAAGTGATCTGTGGTTTTAATAAGTCTTGGCCTCACAGGACTCAGCTGCTATCCTGATGACAGACGCAGCCATGTGTGTGCAGTGTGTGTGTGTGTGTGTTGCTCTGTACTCTGTGTGTGTGTGTGTGTGTGTGTGTGACAGCAGGTTGCGACAAACGGTAGAAGCTTAGCAGTTGTGAGATGCCCCTTGGGAGACAAACCAGTCACCCAAGGGTCCCTGCACTCACAGACACACTCTCCATTTTGTTCCATGTTTTTCTCCTCTCCACTTTCCCCTTCTCTCATCTCCTCACTACAAATTTAAAGTTTTTACATCCACTTACCGGCCTCCTCATCACCTGTCTTTACTCTCTTCCACTCCTCTTCTGTTCCTCCCCCATTTTCCTCTCTGTCTCCCCCTCCCTCCTAGCTAGACGGGCTTCCTAGTAATCTCACCTCTCCCCCACTGAGAGAGGAAAGAGAGTAGACGAAAGTGCAGCTGTATGTGCTCAATTAACAGAGACCTCACAAATACCTTTGGAATGAATACGTACAGTATCTCACACTCTCTCTACGCAAGCACGCACGCACGCACACACATCATTTTCTACCCACAGCATCTCGCCATCTAAGAAGCGACTAGCTGGGTTAATGACTTGCTATTTGTCAGTGACAGCACCAGTTTCCGCCCCCCTGCCTTGACTGACAGCTCCCTCTTTTTGCTTGGTGCCTACCTTCTCACCATTTCCTCGTCCCCCTCAAGTGGATTCTACTGACATCTTTAACAATCTCTCGCCCTCTCACCCGTGGCACTCACACCTAGCGTGTGTGTGTGTGTATGGGGGGGGGGGGGCGCAGTAAAGTGTGCAGTTTTTATATATAACTGTACTAAATGGACAGCACAGGCTGCACAAACACAGGGCCTTCGTGGCAGTTTAAAAACACGGTGTGAGTGCGTTTAAAGCTCTAAACACATCACATCGACCAAACCTTGGAATGCTGTGGCCGGTAAGATAGCTTTTGAGAATCCCTAATGGGACGTGTGTGTGTGTGTGTGTGTGTGTGTGTGTGTGTGTGTGTGTGTGTGTGCGTCAGTGTGTGCAGAGCAGGGCCAGAGAATGTTCTCCATTTGATCTGTAGGAGTTTTTTTCCGCTTCTTGTCTCCTCAGGGAGCCTCTGCTCCACATTCTGACTCCTACTGAGACCCGCTGACACTCCCCTGACTCGCACTCTCTCCGTCTCTCACACATACAACGCTGTACACACAAAGGATACAGTATGGGCTCATGTCACATGTAGTAGTGCATTCACATTGCAGTTACACTGTAGGTAGGTAGCAAGTAATTTCACCACCTAGAACATGTAACCTATAGCGTATCACACAATACTACAGAGCAGAAACAGTGCTGCCATTTTTCTCATCTACAATTTAAAAGCAGAGCCATCACACTGGCTTAAAGCTGCAGCGGAAAAGAATAACAATTGTAGTGTAATGGAGGCTCACAAACGCTCACACAACCAGCTGAGCTGTCAGGCTCATACACATTAATGTGGCATTACATTAACCAGATGTGTGAGGTCTGCGGGTATGTGCGTGTTTGAGTGGATGTACACACATTTATGTGTCATTGATCTGTGTCACTGTGTGTGTGTGTGTGTGTGTGTGTGTGTGTGTGTTTGTCCAATTTCTACTCAAATTAATGGTGCTTCTTTATAGGCCTTCTGCTAGAGTGGCACTGAATTACTTGGTGCTTCACTCTCGCACCTGGGACCCATTCAATGTTATGGCCACAGCTAGCTGCTAACTTGGGACCCATTTTCTACTACAGTATAGTTAGCATCACAGATAACAGAGCTTTTTCTGCGCTGAATTAAGTGCTAACTAGCCAGCATCTGGGAGGCACACATGTACAAATGTTCAGATATTACTCTATGTGCGTTATGTCAAATAGGGAGGGAATGTAATATAATCTAAAACCCCCACTTATCAAAATTAACTTTTTGTCGCAGGAAAAATTTGTCATCGTCTTGATGGAATTTTTTTTATATATGAAAAAGAAAAAAAAACAATATGCTAAAATATTATAGCTACATGTTGGCTAGCTACATCTGGTTAGAAGTCTCATGTCTAACTTCCACAAACAAGATGAGTTATTTGGTTCAGCTCAGGGACTAACGCACACATAGACACACATACCATTAAAGTATAAAATGCATGAACACATGAACTACTTTATGCAGATCCAAAGTGGCGGGTTTATACCCAATAGGCTGTGTTTTTGTGTGTGTGTGTGTTGCCCACACCCTTCCACTAAACTGACTCCCAGGGGTCTCCACCACAAAACTTAAAAGGATTCTTCAGTCCATGTGTTTTAATTTAACCCTCTCCTCAATAATAACCATAAAGCCAAAGTCCCAGACCTAACTTTATACACACATCCACTCTCCTGTATGCTCACATAGACACACAAAGCAAATGCACATGCACATGTACAACCATATACACGGAAACACACACCAACACACGAATGAAGCCACGTACAAAAACCCCTGCATCCAAGTGCACACACAACCCGCCGAGCAGTGGGATTACTCTGCAATCTCAACCACTCTTTCTCAAGGGAAAAACATGTTTTATCATTTCATTTCAATTCTTTCTTCTGCACTCCTCTCACCCTCCCTCTGCTTTCTCACTCTGCAACATGTAGCCCTCCCCAGACTCTTGTGCTAAAATCACAGGCCGCAACCCGTGCTCTGACAGCGGCCCTTCACTTTTGGCAGTGTGATTCTGTGCGTGCGTGTGTGTGTTTGAATGTGGCAAAGCGTGCTGAATTAAATGACTCTGTGTTAGCATGTGAGTGTGTGTGTATGTGTGGGTCAGGAATAGGAATATATCGCCTACCTCACAGTATCCCAACATACT
Organism: Microctenopoma steveboyesi; assembly: GCA_032359275.1. Taxonomy (NCBI): domain Eukaryota; kingdom Metazoa; phylum Chordata; class Actinopteri; order Anabantiformes; family Anabantidae; genus Microctenopoma; species Microctenopoma steveboyesi. The sequence continues at coordinate 3,684,828 of JAUMHF010000023.1, read as the reverse complement.
AAACAGTAATGCCTGCATAATGAATACACTTAAATGAGTGTAGGGCTAAACTCATACTACAACATGTCATCCCTGGCTAATATTACTGAAGTGTAACAAATCTAGAGGCTCATATCTGAAAGTACAGGGAAAAAAATCAAAGCTTTTCAAGTGCAGTTCTGCAATATTCCCACTGACTGTGTTAACATGATTTATATATACTGCTGATAACACTTAATTCAACTACTAATAAACCTCTACCACACCACCACATCTCCATATTTTTGGTTACTCTTCATGGAGACCATCTAACACCACTTCTGTCTTACTGCATTTCCATCAGGACCAATAGTCCTGGTGGGATTGATTGCCAGTGGGTGAATGAGAGGTTGCTGAGGCAGGGGTCTACATCTACATTGCTCCCGTCTCCTGAAACACCATCTTTACCAGTTTAAACAAAGCCCTCCACCTCACCTCTCCCCATGTCTTCATCCCACTATCAAAGGTAAATGCACACTCACACACTAAGAGGCAGACTGCCTTGCAGTAGCAGGAAAGTGTGTGTGTGTGTGTGTGTGTGTGTGTGTGTGTGTGCATGTCTGTGTGTGTTAGCTTGTTAAGCGAGCGTTTGGATTAATCTGTAGGAACCAGATGCCCCCGCCGCGTTCCTTTCAGCCCCTCCATTAATTACACCAGTACTAATAACAGCTTTTGTGTGTGTGTGTGTGTGTGTGTGTGTGTGTGTGCGTGTGTGTGTATGCCTGCGAGAGACAAGGTATAACTGAACCCAAAAGCTATAGGTATTCAGACAGAGAGAAGGGTGCGAGTCACCCAGGAACTAATAAGATGGTGATTTTGCATGATGCAACGTTTATGATTTCAGTGAGTAGTACAGCATCTCACCCACTGAATAAAAAACAAACATAAAAATGACTTTAAGTACAAACACATGTGTACTGATCTCAGGTACTTAACATAATGCTGATAATATCTTTGTCCTGTACCATGACAGAACTGAAGTTTAATTTACTCCTACACACACATTAGCTTCCTACGTTTTGTTTTTGGATCTGTAAGGCATTGCTTATATTTTGACCTTATCAACCATCTTCTTAATCCAGTAAACAAACTGTTTTGCTATCCATCACTGTCACCCACCACTAACCCCCTGACTGTTGCTATTTCGATATACCAACTGATCTTTCATATCATTTTGAGAATTGAGCTGTTCTGTGGTTTTCTGAAAGAAAAGTAAAATAGTGGAACCGTGTCAAAATGGTGGAAGAGCTGAAAACAAACTCACCAGCTGGGCAGTGGTTGGTTCTGTGTTCAGTAAGCTCAGCCAGACACTCAAAGTCCTGTTGACAGTTGTCACAGGTGAAGATGGACTCATCGTCTAGGTCATCATCATGATCTCGATCATCACGGTCATCATGCTCCTCTTGTTCTCCATCCTCTGTGCCTTGCCCCTGACCTTCTTTGGGCTCTGCCTCTCTGTCAGATCCTGGGACTTCTGTGAAGACAAACAGCATAGAAACAGATTTTAAAAAACACGAAGGCAGGCATGTATGAGTATTTCTCAGAAATTCAGTTAAACATTTTTATACCCATACATTCACACAGCTACAGTAAATGGTCTGCACTTATATAGTGCTTTTCTACTTAGACTGGTACTCAAAGCGCTTTACACTGCTTCTCATTCACCCATTCACACACACACACACACACACACACACACACAC
>JAUMHF010000023.1:3612270-3681956 GCA_032359275.1 Microctenopoma steveboyesi | reverse complement strand
ATATATAAACATATATATTAAATGTGTTTATCTATTTGTATTTGTACAGTATTGTCAATGTGTAACAAAAATGTTTAAGACTTACAGAAGTTGTGTGGCAGCAGACGCTCTTTTTGACACATTTTTAGTGCAGTATCTCCTTCATCCCTTTCAAAAGCAAGCATACAGATACAAAACTACATCCACACACACAGACACACACTCCCCAGGGTGCTCCGATGCCAGAGGTGAGAGCAGTGCCAACTCTAGTGCATGCCAACACAACCTGCTGTCATAGCAACAGAGGGAGGAGCCAGATGAGGCCTCTCTATCTTGTGCCCCTCTGTCCCCATATCTCCTCGTTTCTTTTTTTTTTTTTTGAGTACTTGTTTTTTCTTGTCCACTCATCCTTTGGTCTTTAGCTCTCAGTCACTAACAATAACAAGCAGAAAACAATCTGAAAGAGGCTAAAACAGTAGGTAGTGTTTCTATTTGCACATGGGTCCAAAAACACACAAACTGTATATTTAGGTGTCCTATTATGGATCTCTAAGGGGCCTTAAATGAGTCACTGTCTGCTGCCACAAGATCGTGTGATCGTGTCGATCCCCTGACAAAGTCGTATGTTTCCGTCGCCCCCTGACTTCTCTGTGGCGGTCTGCTGTCTCTGTCTGTTGCTTGCTCATTTGTAAGTCGCTTAGGATTAAATCTTCTGCCAATTGCTTAAAAGTAAATATAAATTCACACCAGTTTGTGTTTATTTGGTTTGTGCTCTCCGTTCCTACCCTCATCGTGTTGCTGCAGTCTTGGTGGCGTTTTTTTTATATAAGTCAACATAAAGCATTTTCTCTAGTTTAGTTTTCTATCTTCATTGAGCCACGTGTTATGTTCAGACAGTGCTTTCTCTGTAAAGTATGTGGATAACTCAATATTGCTGTGCTCAACAAACTCAATTTATGATGGACGTCTCATTGTTAAAGCAGAGACCTACAGTTCATTTTGGTTTTCAACATCTAATTAATGTTATTCTCGTTTAATTGTGTGAAAAGAGACATAAAAACATGTTCTTTGAGTATGGTAGAAAGCAGTTTTCTCATGTAGACAGATTATTCCCAGCTACAGTATCTGCATGAACTGGATGAAGCTTTAAAAAAGAATCAGGCCCTCTTGATCTTTCTTCCTCTTATTTCTCACAAAACTCCCACACATCTTCTTTTTCACCTTCCCTTCAATACCCAACCCCCAACCTAACCACACCAGAAAGAAGCAGCAGGCCTACTTAATGAAAGCAGGCAACTCTCATGGGTGCTTAGGGTGCATAGGGGTGGCTGTGTGTGCTGGGGTATTGATTGAATAGTACAACAGTGGTCCCTGGCAAATAACATGTGTGCACCATCCACTAGAAGTCTCTCTTCCTCATACAGACACATAAAAAAAATCACATACAGACACAAACGTCAGCAGGATATAACTACAGTCACTCACAAACACACGCGTGCACACACACTTGCTCTATGGAGAACCATTATCTCTGAGTCACAGACTGTCCCTATGCCAGGAATAACTACACACTCTCCTCCACACACAAAAACACACAGACGCATGCACAAACACAAACTCCAATCCCAAGCCCAGACTCCCTGTTATATTATTACGTCATCCACAGAGGCACAATAAGTCAAAATTACTTACTTGCAGTTCAACTACAAAAATAAGTCTACGAAAAAAGCTGATTTCAAAGCCACGGCAACATTAGCAACTAGATTCACAGTTTTCACTTAAAAGAATTTGTTCCACAAGAGAGCGGTTTTCTACTGGTCCTTGAGACACAGAGGCATGCTGATTTTCATTCTAGCCATGTAATGAGGGACTGAAATACACCTGGGATGCACAGTGAATGCAATTAAAGGAAATTAACTAGCTGGTAGGACAGAAAACCAGCAGTAATATGGATCCTAGAGACTACATTTAAAAACAATTGTTTGGGTCTGCTGGAAAAAAAATTGTATTTATGTGCAAAACTGAAGCTCAAAACCGAACAATTGCTTACTTCAATAATTTTAAACTACAGTACATTTCATTCACGGTTTAAAAGACATATATGTTTGCTTTAATTCATGAATAGTTGCTTACAATATTAATTTGGATTGAATAGATCAGCCCCCATGACAGGCTACAGAAAGACTGTTCTCATATGCAGGCCTGTGGGTATGACAGGACCCAACATCAGGTATGAGTGTAGAGAAAAGTGTCTCTGGAGGAAAGGTAATAAGCATTATTCTTGGCTGTATCCACCAGCCTTAGTAACCTGAGGACAATGCACTGTTTATTAACAGATAAAAATATAAATATATAAATGGATACCTCAGGAATAATGAGGTCATTTTGCATATCTGCAGGAAAGATATATGCAGGTGGTGTGTGTGCGTGTGTGGTGCATCTGTGAATGTGTGTGTTTGCGTGCACCCTGGGTAATTAGATAAAGAGAAGTGAATTAGCAGGGTCCACAGTGTAGAATGATGTTACATAGCCTAACCACGCCTAGCTGAGACCCACTAATCACCACTCGTTAGACTCACAAAAAGAGTGTGTGGATGTTTGTGTGTGTTTGTTAGATTCTGCGTGTGTGTGTGTGTTCTCTCATTACCCATGTTAAAATGAGTTCATTGAGGTAATTAGTGAGCTAATGATAATAAGCCCCAAATATACTGGATGGGAGAGAGAAAGATACACACACACGAAGACAAAGCCCCCCCCCTCCTGTCAAAACATGAGTAATAGAAACCAAACAGAAAACCTCCAGAACACTCTATACGGTTACACTCCATTCCACAGTCTAGTTTCAAGGCATTGTCACGAGCAGCGGCCAAGATAAGCTGGTGGAGACACAAACTGGAACACCAGAGATCAAACACAGACAGTCAACATGACCACCATGCCTCTCTTCATAACCTGCAAGAAAAAAAAAACAGGCAATGAAAGAACTCTGGGAAATGTTCCTGAACTGCCCCAAGGTGATAGAAGTGCACTCAAAGAGAGTGCCAGAGCTACAGGGAGAGTTAAAGGGGAATAAAACATACTGTAATACTGCAAAGGTAAGGTAGTTATTCGAGTGTTAGATTTGGCAGCCAGGATCTGGTACTGTGGCCTGTCTGGGACACACTCAGCAGCTCAGAGAGATGTATATCTGTGGGCCAAGTATGCATAAAGCGCACACACGTCTATGTCTGTGTGAGCCTAAAACACGCATCAAATGGTGGGGAAAAGTGTGTGTGGAGCTTCCAGCAGTATGTTTAGAAACCAAACAGTAAACACAAGGCTTTCATTCTGCTCCATGCTGCACTTCATACTGGACCAGGTTTCAGGGCACCCGGCTGGGCACTACCACCTTCAGCTGGGCCACAAACCAGCCGCGAGGTCAAACATCAGACCTGAATCAAGTGGTTGCTTTGAGCGCAACTAGGATGTAAATCACACGAATGTACATAGCACAGAGTTTCAATCTTTTCTTGCAAAGAGTTCTATATGGCCCATATTCAATCTTTGAATATTATCTTTTAGATGTTCCACGTGTCACAGTGAACCAGACAAAACACATAGGAAAGATCTGTTTAGCAGCTCTGCTCTCAGAGTGCACCCTGCTCTCAGCGCGCCACACATATGGGCCCTGAATCTTTTACAGGATGTTTGTGTAGAGTAGAATAGCTGAGAAGTAGCCATCACAGTGAAAGCAAAAAAAAACAACACACTGAAGGTGAAGTTGTCACTATGAATCTTACTTGCTGTGTCAGCGTGCTGTCGCCTTGATTTTCGTACACACACTGCTCATGTTCAACCTATAAACGCTTTTTCAGAGCACATTGTAAATTGTTCATTGATATGCACGTTGTATTAGTATGACGCAAAGCCTGCACGTACAACACCAAGACCGCAATACTGAAGTAGCTAATTGGAAATTGGCAATCACTCATTTGATTATCCACACCTATGCTTTTCCCACTGTCACGCGCCAAGATCTATAGAATTATGAGCATCACTTTTTTTTTTTTAATTACTTCATTTACTATTTTCCCTGAAACTAATGCAATGCAATAAAAACAACACTTTCATATGTTATTTTTGTTTGTAATTATAATTATTGGTAATACTAGTGAACGTTAAAGGGGCATAATGACAGGTGTTTCTAATATTTAGCCTAATGTATATGTGCACATACACAGGATTTACAAAACGTTTCCAAACGCACCTTCACGCTGCTTAAAATGGAGAGACACGGTTAGACAGTAGCTGTCCGCACAATGCTGTCCCTACAATATGTGAGCTCAGACCTGGGCTCATGGAGATAATGGTGGACACATCTGACAAATTTGCACACTGACACACAGGCTGAACAGGTGCAGCTGGACATAACAACACAAGCCTGCTCTGTGTCTCTCAGGAGAATGACTGCCCCACCCCTCTCCCATCCTCTGCCTCTCTCTGTGTGTGCATGTATGTGTATGGGAGTGGGGGGGGGGGGTGTATGTTCAGTTGCTATATAAAGAAGACAACTCTCCGCACCTCCTTCCCTCTGCCTCACACTTCACGCCACCCCCCCTCACCCGTATGTGTGTTTTCACAACCCAAGGCCTCTGCCCCCTTAAGAGATCTGCAGGGCCACAGAGTACCAGTTCATCAAAAACACACCCACCCACACACACACAGTCACATGTATTTACACACATCTACACACACAGACCCCTGGGACGCGCTGTGGCAAGGGAGAGCAGCACCCAACACTAATGTCTGGAAACAGGATGATGAAAGAGTCTTTCACGTCATGGAAGGAAGCAGACAAGACACACACACAAAAACACTGTATATACACAAACACACATTAAAATCAGCCAGACATGTGATTCACAAACTCACACAGGCTGGCAGAAAACGCACAAACAAGTTGACAGATGCTCACTTATTTGATTTTTTTTGGTGCACATGCACAGCAAAAAAATTACACACACACACACACACACACTCACATGAACAAAGGGATTAAATGCTGCAACACAGACAAAAACACAGATGCACTGTGCACTGTCACAAGCAGGCAATAATAGTTCACACACACATACACAGGAACTGTTTTCCTGTGGTAGCCTTGGGGAAATTAAAACTACATTATGGACCTCCAGAGGGTAGCGGTGAGAGAGGGATAGAGGAAGAGGAGAAGAGAGAGAGGAAGCGAGGGGTGGGGGGTTGTCCAGTGTCATGTTTTCCTCAGCTATGACCATCATGAAGATATTACTGTAAGATAGAAAAACCGTGATCATGTTTGTTCACTCCCTTCATACTTTCTGCTCCTCATCTGAAACATTCTTTTACTCTTCCTCTTTAAAACATATTTTTATTTTGAATCTAATCTAATCTAATTTTACAGACAGTTATTGTATTAGTCAAAAACAAGAGTCTTAGTATCGTATTCACACTTTCCACATACTGTATAGGGGCAATGCATCTGTTTTCAGTCTTGTATTTGAAGTTAGTCTAGTTGTGTGAACACTGTGCTTCCAAGTTGATATAAAGTATGCTACCGCATAGCTGTCAGTAAAGGAAAATTTCACTATAGGAACCACCTCTCTACACGTTATCAAAATTATGAGTGCTAGATCATAGATTAAAAAACACCTAAGAATTTAAGAAGATTGAATTCCAGAGAAATAACAAAACATGTTGTCGGTTACTGGTCAAGTTTCAAAGACATTTTAATTTGAAAATGTCTTTAATGTAAAGACCTGGTAGCTCAACGGGTTAAGCGTCGGACTGGGATCTAGAAGGTTGTGGGTTCGAACCCCGTCTGACTCCTAATCGATCCCCTACCAGGTGTGTCTCTGAGCCAGACACCCAGCGCTAGCTCCCTGTAAGTCGCTTTGGATAAAAGCGTCTGCCAAGCAAAGTAAAGTAAAGTAAAGTAAAGTAAAGTGAACTGATGCCGTTAACACACAGAAACACACAGCTCCGACACTTTCTGTGGTCTGATAAGTGGAGGCGACTATCTGGCCGCCCAGTTATGTCCATATTCCTGCACACACATAAGCACACGCATGTGCACACACACTCACTCACTCCCTAAGCTGTGAATAACAATAATTCAGTAGGTCTCAGTTTCTCAATTTCAACTTGGGGACCTGACAAACATTTTCCACGATGACTCAGTGGCTCATTCTGTATGTGACTCTGTATGTACACTGTCCAACAGAAACAGAAAGTGCGTATATAGATGTGTGTGTAGCCTAGTAGACTTTAAGACTTTAAAAATGAGAAAAACAAGCCTGAAGACAGAAAGCATGATCGCACGAACACACGTCTAATGTGCTCTTCTGTCTGGTTAGACGTGGATCTCACCCCTACCTAGTTTGTTGTCCTACAAATGACTCACTGTAAAATTAAGTCTGAACAGATGAATCTTTAAAACAGGGCCACTTTGAGGCAGCCCTCCCCAACTCTCTCTCGTTTACTGGCTACGTCTCTCATATTCCCCATTTTCTCTGCGCACTGGGGGGGCAAGGGAACAAGAGACAAAACAAGGGTGGAAAAGGGACAAGTTGTTTTTCTGTTTCGCCAAGTGGTGGTGGAGGCAAAGAAGGAGGGTGTTGCAGCACCTTTGGCATCTCGGGGGTACAAAGGCCAGGAAGAGGGAGTAGGAAGAGAAAGAGGAAAGGAAAGGATACGTAGAAGTGGGGAAGAATAGGTTGGCTCAGTGCTATTCCCTTTGAGTCCCCCTCCCACTGCTTTCTCTCCCGAGGGTCTTTCCAAACTCAACACACATTTTCCAGAAAAAGCGAAAGAGAGACAAAGAAAGAGAGGGACACACAGAAAAGAGTGGGGAAATGTGAGGAGGGTAGAAGAGGTATATTTTTCCATTGTTTCCCTCCTTCTCTTTCTCACCCATCACTGTAGACCCCATCACGTAGGAAGTGAAGGAATCTAGGTCTTTTTCCTTTATAGTTTGTTTGAATTAGGGATTGCACACATACTAATAGGAGCACAGACAGAGAGAGAGGGAAAAGAGGGCTCAGATCTGCAAACAAATATAACCTGAGTAAATACAAAATGCAGTTTGGTTTTTAAATGATGACCTAAATTATTATATAGACCTGCTGCAAGTCCACATCTGGCACACTGAGAGTGGCCAAGTCAAAGTCCGGACTAAAATCTGAGACGCTGTAGCGTGACCTTCACGGCCATTCATGCTCAAAAACCTTACAATGTGGATGATATGAAATAATTCAGCAAAGAGGAGTGATGTGACCTTTTTGCATAGGACCAGGCAGGTTTGGACAGCTTTTTAACTGAATAAATGAAATCAAGAAAAATATGAAAAGAAATGCTTTTTTTAATTTACTCAAGTTCTGCAGATGACGCTGGGACAGGGAACTGATGCTGAAATCCAAACTGAAAGAGTGGCTGAGTAAGGGGATATGGGACAGTGTGTTTTTGTGGGAGGAAAAGTATGAGATAGGTGTGTGTGTGTGTGTGTGTGTGTGTGTGTGTGTGTGTGTGTGTGTGTCATGGGACTCTGGCTTCCTGCAGGAACTGACACACACAGCAGTTCTAGTGAGCCACCCAGGACCTCAGTCAGCACCCCACTTTAACACACACACTCAGACATACACACCTACACACACACACACACACACACACACTGATGTAGACTCATACAGTATAGCGGCCCCTGGAGGAGAGTTAGCACAGCTTTTTTTAAGGGGGGGTGGTTCAGCAGAACATCATAGACAACCCAAGGGTCATACTTTCCTCTCGGTCTTTCCCTGCAGAGCTAAACGAGAGACAGAGCAGGAGAGGTAAAGAGAGAGAGAGAGAGAGAGAGATAACTGCATATTTACCACATTCAGCAGTATCTTATTTCCCTGGTGGGATCTAGTCAGAGGAAGTGTTTAACTGTTCTCTGATAGGCTGCAAACCAGAGCAGAAAAACTAGCTTCATCTGACGAACACCTACAAAAGTCATTCTGCCTTTTACCATAGTTTGGGAAATGAAGTGTCAAAAGCCTCGTAATGTCTGGGTGCAGATATGGGGCTAGCATCACCATTCGCTCTCACACCGGAAAGTTTTGAGCCACCTCTGATACTGAAATAAATAAATTACCAAATTTAAATAATCTCAATAACAATAATAATAATAATTAAATCAATCATCTAAAACAAATTGATCATAAGTTCATTGTTAAGGCATTTCTAGAACTCCCTACATTACATTTTCTACATGAACTCTGTAGAGCAGGTTCAGTCATTCCTCCTCCATCAAGGCACAAGGGCGAGTGAGGACAATTTGAAATTTCCATTTCAGGGTGGAAACAAGAGACAGAAGATAGAAGAGGGGAGGGAGAGACAGGGAGAGGGAGAAATGGAGCAGTTGGTTTGGAGAAACCGCAAAGAAAAACGAAATCCAAGAAAAGAACAAAAAGAAAAGAAAAGCGCTACCATCTCTCTGACTTTCTCCCAGGATATCACAGACCACAGAGAATAGCGAAAAAGCACACAAATCTCTCTCTTGCGCCCCTCTCCACCCATCTCTCTCTCTCTCTCTCTCCCTCCATATCCCTTTTGTCATCTCTCTTTCCATTCAGTCTGACTCCTGAGACCAGCAAGAGATCTGTCTCTTTCCAAGTCTCCGTCTCACTCTTTCTCTCCTCTTTTATATGATTTTTCCTTCCAATCACTCTATCCTAATTCTGTCCCATGCTCACTTCATCTCTCCATCTTTCCTTTTCTTCTACTTGATATCCCCCCGAGCAGACTATTACAAACCATGTGGAATTGATATTACAAATTGTGTGTGTCTGCATGTATGTGTGTAAGAGACATGTCGACTTAAACCTCTTGTGAGCGTCAGACATCTTGCTGGAACTCTGTTACATTATCAGTGTGTGTGTGTGTGTCCATACACTAACCTGTCTGGACAGTTGATTCATCCCAGGTCCCTCCACACTCTGAAGACTCCCCTTCTTCCACCGCTGCAGAGAAAAGAAGAGGGAGAGAAAGACGACTGTAAAAATATATTTTCTACACCGAGCAGAAAAGTGAGCGGGGGGCATCAATCAAAAAATACAGTATATTTTGATAATCACGGAATCATTTACATTATATGTAGTAACATCTAAAAAACTAAATTGACGTTTTGCTGTACTTCATAGTCCGTTGTCATATACTGAATACACTGAATCAAAACGCTGGCTTTCTGCTGTGATGCCTGTCAACAGTCAGCAAACACCCATCCCTACAGTGAGTGCAATTTCTTATAGACAATGGGCTTTAAAAGTTAAGGAACATATTTGGTGGTCATGTGGGTTCTGAATACAAAGTCCGGCGGCTGAAACATTTCTTTCAGAAACAGCTATTAGCCAGCGCTATGGCGAATGCAGGGGAGACAGCTGGAGCACCAGCTCCACTGCTTCTAACATGTTGCCTAGCTGCATGGCAGAGCCTGACATACATCTAATAAGAAGAGGTGCTGATTATCTTTATTTAGTTTTGACCGTATTACGCTAAACTGCCCCACAGTACTTTCTAAACAGCATTAAGACTATTTGATTTACCTCCGTCAATGACATCGTGTAACTGAACACAATAACTAGATAGGATAGAAATGACATTACTAACAGACTGAAGTCCTAAAACTGGCCATTTTTATAATAAATATTTCCAACTGTACATATTTAATAAGGCAAAATATGACCATCAAACAAGTTTTTATTGGACGATTACATCTGCACATACAGTATATATTTATTCACAATAAATATTTTTTACCAGCTAAACAAACCAGCAACAAACATTCAAGCATTGCATTGATAATGTCCCGAGAGTTATCCGACACACTCGCACTCAGAGCTGATCAGAGCTGGAATGTGACACTGACTTCCTGGGTACAACAGGAAGGAGGGAAGTACAGCTGGCACACAAACAGGAAATGACTGGAGCCACCACACAATAGGGTATCCTGTTCACCCCCTCCCTATGACACCATTCCTCGCTTTTCACTTACTCACCTCTGTCTCTGATCTTTCTCTCTTATCCTGCTTTTACCAGTGACCCCAGGCCCTCAAACACTATGCGCATCTCCTTGTGTTCCTCTATCAATATCCCCATCAGCTCCCTCTTGACCTACCCCATCCCCACCTTAAAGCTGAGCCAAAAGCTCAAATGAAAACAAGAAGTTATCAATCAGTGAAGTGTTCCTTTTAAAAAGAAAACAAACTGTTGAGATGGTCACTGTCTCCGCGTACTACATGTTCTGTGTGCAGTAAATGGGTTTATTCCCTGTATTCCTAAAACACGAAACTCTGGCATACACAGAAACTACACTAGTGGAGTGAGTGGAGTCTACCACCCAGTTTTCCATCCAACACGGTCAACAGAGCTTTAAAGACTATGCTTCATCTTAGTGGTTTCGCAGCACTCTTTATGTGTTTCTTTGTGTCACAGACGAGTGCTGCCAGTAGAGAGATACTGCAATTACTGACTATATTAACTATCTTTTCTACAGGAACACATGGAGCATTGTCACAGTAATATGACAATATGGTGCTGAACCAAAGAGTGGACTGGACTCTGCGCTGGAATGATTATGAAAACCACAATCATTTCTTCCACACACATTTAGGGAGAATCCTGATTTACTGCAAGGTCAAGTGCTATGTTTATTCTTCACCACAAAAACATGCAGAAGCTAAGCTGTTTGCGTCTTCCTTAACTTGCAGACAATGGCACAAAGGGACAACGATGAAACATCTCGCATACCAACGCATACACACTCTTCAAGGCAGAGCAGGCTTGTACTACCAGAAACAAGAAGCTGGGGCACAATCACAAACATTTTTCATATTTGATGTTTGAATGCGCTCATCCACTGTCTTCAAATAGACCTAGATTGGGTTTTTTAAAACTGCTTTAGCCAGTTTAGCAGTTTTCAATCTGCCGTGTTCCCAGAGTTCCTATCACTTTCTGTGTGATACTGAGACAAAAATAGCAGTATAAAAGATAACAGATTATGCGCAGAATCACACTAGAGAATTGTTTTATGTGGCTGTTGCAGAGGAAGCAAACTTGTGGTCATAGTTTAAATAATGTGTGAAATCTCCCTTTGAATATGTGGAGTTGGAGATGGTTCAGAGATTCTGCTTTGGACCACAGTGTGACAATAACAAACTAAGGCCACATTCTTAGAATATTTAATGTGAAATGGATAAAAAAAAAAAATTAGGTTTGTACATCTCGGTGTGACAGGATCGTCAGGACTCAAGACTCGTATCACAAGCGTACACTCCTGAAGGATCATTTTGGAGTGGAAATGCTGTAAATGTCTTGCTGCAATGACATTCACCTGAAAATCTGCACAACCAAAGATAAAACAATGGCTCCTGTGACAACTTTGTAGAGTTGCACAATTCGGTCTGTGTTGTTTTCGTCCCTCAAACTGGATTTGCTGGATCATAGTTCATGGTCTCACTGGTACATATACAGATGTATAGACTACGTTTTTTTCATGCAGGACAAATGTCTGTCTGAATATAGCTTGAAGTGCTTGTAGTGTAACACAAACAGATATACTGTATGCACTGGATAGAGACACACACAGTATTTTGACTCGAAGGTTGTATGTCTGCCTGAACAGACCCCCGTACATATCTGCTAAATACATGCAGCAGAATAAACAGATGATACAAGGTATGGGAGGAGAGGACCAAAAGAAAACAAAGCACTTCCTCTAAGTTACTAACACACACCTACAGCCAGATACACAGCTAATTTACACGTAATGTATGAGAGCAGACTTATAAATGTATCTTTAATCTGTATCAAAGGGTTCCCTGCTACGACACCACTGCTTGGCCTTGATGTATCAGCAATCATTTTTCAGGAGATCCATGATAAAATAATACAAATAGAAATAACCCTATTCTTTCTGGCGTTACCGAGATTTTTAGGTGTTGGTAAGACCTAAATGTACTGGTAGCTCTGACGCTGATAAAATCCCATTTTTCCTGATGAGACAGTGGGGAATACAGTGTTTCATTAGCCAAGCACACATAGCTTTATTTAGGTTCCTGTATCCTCCCTCTGCCCCCCCTCAGAGAGACAGAAACCATTACTGTGAACCTGCATACACACTAGGGGGTCGTTTGGGGGGTGGGGGCTGTGTGGGAAGGGTTGAGCATGCTTACATGTATTCTATGAATAAAGGGATAGAGAGTTCAAGTATCTGTATATGCATGAGTGTGTGAAAACAGAGTGTGTGTGTGTGTGTGTGTGTGCATGCATGTACAGTACCTATGTATCTGTGCACACAGAGAGTGACCTACATGCGACACGTTAATAAAGTGTTTTGAATCTGGAATGTGTGGAAGATGTGAACCAGTAGAAAAACAAATTACACTCACATTAAACAATCACTATCTCTCTCCGCCAGTGTGTTATTCTATCTCTGTGATGCCTTCAGTAAACCTGCATTCCTTCGCACTCGGACCTCACGTTTGAAAACTCTAAATTGGCCAATTAGCAACCAAACACTATGAGAATTTAATTTGGGTAAAAAAAATATTGTGAATTCAAATGGCATGCTGTCGGCACATTAAATATTGTGCCACACACACACACACACACAAACACCACTGTCAGTCGTGGCAAACGTAGCATACCTGTAGGCAATCAGATTGGTATCTAGCTATTCAGAAATTATAATGTAATCAAGACAGAGTTGATTGATCAATAATTGAGTGATTCAGAGTTTGTAAATGTATAAGGACCTATTTTAGGTGACTGGACACCTGTAGCCATGACACAGAGTGAATAATAAGTATACAAATGGAATGTGAGTCCTGTCTGCAGACCCTAATTTTAGAGATGCACTACAAATATTTACACTAGGGTTTAAGCACAAGGACAATTAATTATGTTTTCTGACACAGCACCTGAATCTGGAAAAACAGGCCTGCTGTTCCACTGACTGGTAATTCCATGCTTGCCAAAATAATACTTCTATAAACATTGGTTGACAATGAAAGATAAACCCATTTTAAATCTGTAGCACCAGAATGAAGTCATCATATTTAAAAAGAAATCTGAGAGAAGAGGAGAGGAGACGAGAGGAAAGGAGAGGAGAGGAGAGGAGAGGAGAGGAGAGGAGAGGAGAGGAGAGGAGGCTGCTAAGTGGAACAGGAAAAACTAAATGAAATGATGCCTCTGCATCATGATGCTGTTATCATAAACAAATATTTACACAGTTGTTGTCATTAATTATACATGTGCACACGTAAGCACACACATTCACAGACAACTACAAGGCAGCACACTTCTTTCCCCACTGCCTCCTCTACATCTATTTTACCCCCCCCTTTACTAATTTTTCTATCCCTGCCATCTTCTTCTCTACTGACCTCTGCTTGTCCTTTATACTTTATTCGAACATCCACGTTCCTCTATCACCATTTTTTCCATTGTTAATCTTTTTTCGTCCCACCACGCTACCACTTACATCCATTCTATCTCTGTCTGTCCTTCTTTTTCGTTCCATGAAAGCAGCTAGAGCCTTAGTAAGAAAGTCCTTTGTCTTTTTTAACTCCTAAACAACACATGCATGCACAGTATCAGGGCCATTTATTCCCAAGGTGGCACAAGCCTCTGGTGCTTCCAGATCTCTTTGACGAACTGGGGACTGTGGCCACTCGTGTATTGGTCAGATGGCCCGAGGAGGCGGGATGTGGGTCAGTGTAGCCAATGATATACTAGTTCTTTCCCCAGAGGGGTGGGCTGACTGACAACGTGTGCTGGACAGGAGTCAAGAGGGTAATTGTCATCCAACTCTCTCTCCTTCTTATCCTAGACACTCTTTTTTTCTTGCTCCCTCCTCCCTTTCCGTCTACTCCAACTCCCCACCCCAACATGTTTTCTCCCTATAGCTCCAGAGGGACTCTCTCATTGGCTGCCCTTCCCACCCCTCAGGAATAACTTTTTGACGCTACTGGCCAAGGGCTGATGCCAATCTCCATCCCCAGCCCACCCCCCGGGACCCCCCAACTTCAATGGTCTGTGTCAAACACACACACATGCAAACACTTCTAGTCAAGGGACAGGGACAGAAGCTGATTAACCAAATACTTTTATCAGCAGTAAAACCGCTCGCTCTGCCTGCCTGCATTCTGAACAAAACAGCCTTAAAATACATAAACACTCATGCTGACACACATCCCAAGCCCTGAGCCACTGGCCAGAAACACCAGGCTAGTCTGAGGTTTGGGACAGTGTGTGTGTGCGTGTATGTGTGTGTGTGTGTGTGTGTGTGTGTGTGTGTGTGTGTGTGTTTGCGCATGCTTGTTTTTGTTTGTGAGAGTGTGTGTAATGGGAAAGAGGTAGCAGAGGGCTTAGATGGATGGCAGAGAGAAGAACAACAACCACACAAGGCCTGGCGGACAAGCTTCATCGCCCTCTCTATCTTTCCCTTTCTGCTGCTGCTCTCTGCTGCCTTTCCACTCGTCCAATCTCTTCGTCCTCATCATTTTCTCTGTGTCCTCTCTTTTTCATCCTGTTTGTTTCTATCTGATCTTGTTTCAAATGTTTTACTACGTTCAACTTTATATGCCATCACCGTGTTTTCTATGAGTCTTCCATCCTCAATATCATCCCAACAATCCTTATCTCTGTCCCTGTGCCTTCTCTCATGCTACTGCTTAATATCAAAACATTCAGGTTTAATATAATGCTGTGCTGTCCAAATACACGCCACACATGCCAGCTCAATATCTCCAAGTTTCATGTAAAGAAAATAAATAGCAATTCATATGCAGGCTTATGTTTTTATACCATACATCTACTTATGTGCTGTGTCTACCAATGACTCATACACAGACACATAGAATCTGTATACAAAAGCAGGAAAACGGCCATATAAACCTGGGAACTGCTTATTAACACACACATTCCAGAGAGGAGAACATTTATTTTCTCACACACACACATACACACACACACAGACAAGCACAGAGTTGATGTTCAGGGCCAAACAACACAGCTTGAGATTAAAGAGCTTCTCTGATCTGACATTTGTTTTTATGTCTGTCAGAGTATGGAGGGAAGAGGAATCAATAGCAGAACAGACGAGAGCAGAGTCTGGACAGTTAGGAAAAAAAGCATTACAAAAGGTAAAAAAGGGAGAGAGAAAGAAAGAGAAGTCAGATGTAGGTAAGAATCAAAGTGCCAATGAGAGGATAAGAGGTGAAGGAGGGCGGGAAGGAGAATGAGAAGGAGTAGGACAGCAAGAAAAAGAGAGGCCAGGAGGAGAGGGAAAGCATTCCTCTAGAGCACCCTAACTCTGGGGAGGGCACCAGAAATAACTGAACTAGAACCCCTCCTACCCCCACCCAGCCTACCCTCCCCTATTACAGACTGGGACACGCACGCACACACACACACACACACACAAGTCAAAGGCACAGAGTTCACCATTACTAGACAGAACTCAAACATGAGCACAATTCAAATGTTGGTAGGTGAGACAAGTTGTGAGAGACATTAGTTATGGTGGACGCAAATTCTCTCTCTCTCTCTCACACACACACACACACACACACACACACACACACACACACACACACACACACTCTCTCATCATACATGAACAAAAGGGTCAGGGGTGGGAGGGGGTACTTAATTGCCTTCTCTTGTACTACAGGCTAGGGACTGCATTTTGACTGAAGACACCAATTTCACGCTAAGGCATTATTTAGCTTGATACAAACTTGATTAGGCTTTACAGGAGAAGAGAGCGAGCGAGCGAGCGAGCGAGAGAGAGAGAGAGAGAGAGAGAGAGAGCGAGCGAGCGAGCAAGCGAGAGAGAGAGTAAAGGAGGGGGAAATAAACTGCTTTTTGTCATGCCGCATAGCTGGCGGACAAATTAACTCGCTCATCGTGCTCCTTCTGGGAGTAGCAGGAGCAATATACACAAGCCTATAAATACATAACCAAACATCTTATCCTAAACACAAGGTGTACAAATAACCCCGCCAAAAAAATCTACTTTAACATTTGTTGTTGCAACTTCTATTAAACCTGTGGCTACAATTTAGGCTTTAATGACATTTGTACATCTTTTCAAGGTAAAATAAAATAGCAGTAGAAAGTAGAAACCTAGTACTTTACAGATAATACTTCCCACTATTTCCTGATAAAATGTTCAATAAGTTAATGTTGCCTGGCAACAAATACAGTCCTAGGTAGTGCAGAGTTTTTGCTAATATTGCTTAGCAACAGATTTTAGTCCCAAGGTCGAAAAAAGAAATCAATCAAATAGGACTTAAAATGCTGGAGTGATTTATCATAGACAAGGTGATAGCCAAGCTCGAAATAATCAATATCTAGAATCTCTACTGACAACGGGGCAGTCTATAATATCTCCATGTTTGCTCGGAGAGATTCTCATCCCAAGTAACAATTTTTAACAGGATAACACTATAGGCACTGTGAATTTAACTGCTGAGTAACACGTACCAAGATCAAAAACTGCCATTGACAGTCTTTGGCTCAGCATTCAAATGTCATGTTTGGCTTGTTAGATATTTACTACACTAGAGGAGAGGAGAGGAGAGGAGAGGAGAGGAGAGCGGTCCCCTGACTGCCTATCAAGGCAGACAGCACTTCTACATTTTTAAACTTGTCTTGCACTGACCAACAAACACACACCTTGACATCAATCTCACCACACAATTCCTTTGCAATTTCTGCCTCTGCTCTCTCTACCACCCATCCACCGCCAACACCGTCTTTACCTTTACACAGCCATAAAGCTTTTATTAGGGAGCAGACATACATGAGAGGATAGCACCTCATCCCTCTCTGCTGTTGTTTCAGCATAGTACATGTAAAGCCACTCTATCACTTCCTGAGCCTGCTAATATCATCACAGATATTACATCACATTAACACACAGAACACACAGACTGAGCGCCTGATGTCAACAACTGACTTTTGGACATGTGTAACTGATTTTGAGTATTCTAGTCATACCAGAAACACTGTGGCTGTCCTCTATCAAATGTTCAAAAAATCCTATCAACATTTCCCTGTAATTAACTGGGGCATTGTGGCTCAAAGGTGCTATCAATGGGCACAAAAAAATTCCCCTAGATTTACATAAAATATGTAAATGAAAGCGCCATTAGACACATAAGGCATCATATAGGCTAGACTGAATCTGATGAACAATGTCACCTGAAAGAGGAATTGTAAGTCACGTGATCAGCTGAAAAATTGAATAATATTTTAAGATAATATGTCACTACACTGTCAATATTTTTCTATTTATTCCTATTCCATTCCTTCCTCTATCCCATTGCTGCTCCTTTGCCCTCTTACTCTCTCTGGCTCTTGCTTGCTCTATTGTATGTCTCACAGCAGGGCACTCTTGCCTTTTGACTGGGAGGTGAATGGAAAGGAGTTAGAAAAACCAACTGAAGACTCGAGCAATAAAAAGAACCATTGGGTAGGTCTATAGCGGGCTACACTACAAAGACCCAGCAGAGTGTCCAATAAAGAAGGAACACAACACAAGCAGCTTGTTCTGTTGAAGACTCCACGGTCTGAGGACAATGCACATTAGTCTAGGTTCATGGTCTGTGTGTGTGTTTGTGTGTTTAACTGCATGTGTGCATGCAATCACAAAGGCAAGCAGATAGAGAATGAATGAATAAATCAGAAAAAAGGGTTTTGGGGCCCTTGTGCATTATGGTTGACAGAGAGCACTGTGTACGAATATGTCATATATGTTACAATCAGACATGCGACCACAGTGCTATGAAGAATAAAAACATATTTTTACATTAAGGCCATGTGTGGAACTTTCTGAATGAGGAGTACTATGCCAGGGAATAGAGACAAACAGGTCCATCTAACTTAAAGACAACAACTACCTAGCAACACAGAAAATATATTTTAGATCAGTGACTTCTGACATGGCCGAAAGTTACAACTCAAGGGGATATGTGGGATGGGGTCAGAAGAATAAAGTTAAGGGTTAGGCACACACTCACAGACATTTCCCATTTCCTTCCTAGTGCCTGAGAAAGAGGAAGGGAGGGTATCCTAATAAATATGTTAAGCATCGAGCAAGTGTTTAGAGGGGCACTGCTAATTTCCCCCACCAGTAATATTTATGTTATTGTATAGGAAGGAGAAGGGGGTATTATTAAAGGATTGAGACTGTAAAAGCAGGAGAAAAGTTGGAAGAGGGGGGCAAAGATATAGATGCGAGTTGATTTAGAATATGTCACTCTGTGGTATATTTACTTGTGATGATCATATGTTACCATATTTTGTATTAAAGACTAATGAAGGATGAGCCATAATAAAAAAAATATACTCTATTGATAAACTACAGTTGTGTCCAATAGTCTCCAGATAAAAAACACAACACCAGAGAAAGAAGATTTAATCAAACACCCCAGACCAGACAGGCAAATACACTGCAGGCAAATAGAGCTGAACAAAGAAAAAAGCATAATCTCTTAGTAAGACTGTAAGAGATGCTTACACACACAGCCTTGTAGGAAACTTAGAAGGGCCCATATCCTCTGAGACTTTCTAGTGGTGGGGGGATATGGGCTTGGCAAGCTGGGTCTGGAGTGAGTGAGTGTGTGCATGTGTATAGTCACACCAGCATCATCTTTCTCTTAAAAGCTGAGGGCATGGGCATGCACAGAGCTAAGCTATACTGTGTGTGTGTGTGTGTGTGTCTCCAGAGGGATGAGTGTGTGTTGAGGTCCAGTGAGTTTGCAGCTGATAAAGGAGGCTAGCTAAGCCGCTACAATGGTACAGTCCTGGCCCATGACGCCCACTTCTCACACTCTCTCACACACACGCCACCATACCATGCTGGCCACTGATAAGGAGTTGTCGCTGGCAAACGCGCACCTTACCGAGGGACTTCACCCTCCAGGACACAAAGATGAGTCCATGCACAGACACACACGCACGCATCACTCATTTTAACATTTATATCTTTTCTTCTGCTACCGTGATAGGTCTAAATGTCTTCCATGTATGCGACTTCTGTTGAGGTTTGTTCCACTCTCTGAGCTTTCAATTGTGCAGTAATTTGATTGTAATTGACTGCAAATCAACATGAGTCTCATTATATTCAATGCATGGTACTGCTGGGCTCCACCAATCACCAATTACATTAGCTTGTTTTGTCCCATTAAAAAAAAACAACTACCAAAAACTCAAATCCACCCCCTGCTGAGGAGTCAATGGAATTTATAACAAAGCTCTCAAAAAGCCATTTGATGGTTCAGCAAGCTTTGATGCAAAGCCAATACAAGCTTTTGTACAGGGGTTACTTAATGTGACTGTACACTGTACTGCTGATTGTAATATTGCTAACATTGTTTTACAGCGTTTTTTCCAATGATGGTAGACTCAGATGTACCTGCAAAAAAAACCATATTGTCTTAAACTAATCCAAGCCACATGTTGAGAGTTTTTTAAGTTTTATAAGAGCCAGTCGCCCAGTGAAAGTCTCTGTGCTCTGCCAAAGGGTGACATTAAACTAATCTAATGGTAAAGCCAGATGGGGGAGAGATGTGGAAAAAAAAGACAGGAGACTGTGAAAGACGGAGAGAAATATACGATTCACTGCACTGTACTAAACACACCACACAACCTCTCATACAAATGTTCCTCGGTATAATATTAGGCTCCACGGTGCTTAAAGAAACGTGAATAAATGTAACAAGTTATATTTATTTAGCCTTTGTAGGAGTAGTATAATTAGATTCAGCAATCACCAAACTCGATTGTAACTTGATGACATTTCCCGCCACAATTAATTTTTAACCACATTTGGCTGGTTGGCGGTTGTTAATTTTAGTCTTGAATAGTTAATTGACAATAACTTTAACTCGAGGCAATGAATAATTACTATCCCAAAGTCTCTTATTACAATCACAGTCTGTCAGTGTTAAAAAGTAGGATGGCGCAGATTACAGCTGCAATTATCCATTCAGTGCATTAATCCATTTATCAGATGACAGAATATACTATTTGATCACTATTTTTTAGGACAAACTGACAAACATTTGCTTGTTTCAGCTTTACCTATATGGAATTTGCTGCTTTTCCATTTATTTGTTTTTTTGTACTATATTCCTGTATTTTGTATCTTTTGAGATTTTAAAAAGATATTGATAAACAGAGAAGCGTGAGTGCATCTCATTCATTTATTGGCGTAACGACCCGCGTGGTCATAGTCACGTTGTGTTTTCTTTCAGGGCCCGTGTTATTTTCATGGCTCTCCGGTGTGTGATCCTCCGGTGGATGTGGCTACGCCTTTTAAATACCGGATGTCTTCAGCCGGCGTCTCTCTCTCCATCTTGGACGGCTCAAGACTGTTCCGGCCCTGCAGCCCGTCGGTTCTGGGCACTTTCCGCAGCTACACTCACATTCATGACTTAACAGATCCCAGATCTAGTTTACTGGGCTGTCATTTAATAAATAAAGCTTTCCCTCTCGCACCGTTATACTTGTCACGGTGTCATGGCGTCTGAGCCAGTCATGTCTTGAAAAACAGCTATACCCAACTTATTCTGGCACACCTTATTTTTCAGGAGCTACTTGATCACACAACACTAGCGGTTCTGGTTGAAAACTATCTAAAACTAAGTTCACAGGTTTAGATTATCGATACCAACTTCTAAAATGACTGGATTTTGCTAGAGACCACTGGATTTACTCAAACTACAAAAAGGTGTTACAGAGTGTGGTATCTTCCCTTACCGACAATGTTTGGCTCTTTACAAACACTACTTCACTTTGCTTGGCAGCTGCTTTTATCCAAAGTGACTTACAAGGAGCTAACACTGAGTGTCTTACTCGAGGGCACACCTGGTGTGGGGGATGGGCTAAGACTCTAGGCTGGGATTCGATTCTGCCACCTACTGCAGCCCAGTCTGATGCTTATCGCATTGAGCTACCAGCCCAGTTACAGAAAGAACGCCAACCACCAAGTTGATGTTCATTATCGACTGCTCAAATCTTATGTCATCCTTAGTAAATTGGTTAAATGTGATAATATGATATTTAGGTCAATAAAATTCTTGCCAAGCATTGGTGCCAACTTTTACAACTTGACAGTTTTTACTGATCAGTGTGCCGCTGTTGACCACAGGGTAAACTCCAAAATCTACACACACACAAGAACCCGCACAAGGTTGGATGAATGCAAAGAAAAGTGCAAACATTAACTATAGTATCAAAAGTATCACGTCAGCCCGCTGAACCAAAGTGATGTAACCGACACTGACACTGTGAAGGGATGTAAGGAGGAAAGAGAGGGAGAAAGAAAGGGGGAAGAAGAAAGGAAGAGATCAAGTGGAAATGATGCCATTAGCCGGGAGGAGCTCAACTCAGCACACACCGTCAACAAACCAGACCTCCCCTTCTTTTCCTCATGGTCGAAAGGCTCATTTGGCTCCACTGACTATAAACACTCTAAACAAACCAAATAAACACTAAAAAGGTAAGTGCTCCCTCTTTTCCCCCTTTCTCTAATCTTCCCTGCTCTCCTCCGTGTCCCTGTCATTTGCGCTCAACTCCAGTTTAATGTCCTGCAAATGAAGCGGATTTATTAATGTGTAATTAAGTAATAATCATCACTACATAATGCATGAGAGACTCAAGGGGCTAAGAGCTGGGAGAGAGAGAAGAGAAAGATAGGATAGTCAGGCTGCTGGAGCAGGCAGAGAAGGAGATTTCCGCTGCCTCGCTTCGCTAAAGACACACATTAAAAACGGATTAATCCACTGAAATATTATTTTGATAAGAGAGAAGACGTGCATGCTTATTTCCTACTCCTGCCCCCCCCCACACCACCCATTTTTCAGCTTCTTCCGTGGCCCATCATCGTACCATTAGTCCGTGTTCAATTAACAGACTGCAATTAGTCAAGTCCCCCTACTGTTAACAAGGACTAATCACTGTAAATGCTAAACTGGTCAAGGAAATCCAGGAGGAGCGTAGTCATAGTGGTGAAACAGAGAGGAGCAGCAATATAAGGTATAATACGCCTATCTGTTATAGCTGCTTTTGATTAGCCATTAGTCAATAATTGCACTTTGATATGTTATAATGTTAAATACATTTATAGTGTCACAATTCTACAACCCACTGAAATGTTTATGAGTTTAATTTGTTAGCTTGCATGCAAGTGAAAACTACAGTCCTACTGGTAGGAGGACAGTTTAGCATTTGTATTCTTTAAACTGAATACAAACAAAAAATACGTTTAACAAATTTGCCTAATAAAAAAATGATCTTAAGAATAACATTTGTTGTTTGCACTGTCCATCACCGTAAAATGGAACAAATGGAAAAGACAAAAACATTCTCTAAACGCATAAGTAATGTGACAATAAAACATGATTATGCCACTCATCAGATATGAAATTAATTTCTACAAAATGCAATTTTTCCAGGCAAGGGGCTACTGTGCGTGAATGCAAATCCAAAGCAGGAAATAGATGAGGTGGGAGGTTGTGCCTCTTTGTTGTTGCTTTGGCATGCCCGGCAGTTCGTAACCCAGCCAGCCAGTCAGAGTTGGGTGAGCAGGTGAAAGACAGAAGAACACGAAAACACAGATAATCCCCCGGCGATGCTCACCTCATACTGGTCTCCATCACTCCCTCCCCCTTGCCCACTCACCTGCTGTGTGCTACTGCGTTGCCCCTAAACACCTCTCCTCCCTCTTCCCTTTACCCTTCAGCCCATCTTTCTCCTCCATCTCTATCTCTCTCTCCTCCATCCCTCTCTCCATCTTTCCCCAATGCCAGGTCTTTCCGAGCTGTCAGTGGGGCAAGGTGTGGCGGGGAGATAGCGGCATGCATGTGCACACACAGATGCATGAGTACACATAGACAAAACACATGGTGCCTACGCAAGCCGGACTACAAGGGCTGCGTTACCTTTGCTGCCCACAAACATGACATACATACACAGACACACAGAGCGGAGGTCGTCCGCCGCAGCTTTGCTTCGCTCGGCTTCGCTTGGCTGCTTAACTAAAGCTAAGCTCTGGTTATCCAGGCTGCTGAGACCAGGCTGCCTCAGTGACACACAGACACAGACTCACACAAGGCGTGAATGTTCATGATGAATGCAAACAAACAGAAGAATACAGACTCTGCAAACATAAGCACGCACAAACATAAATACACACTGACAAGGGGCAATGGCAGGGCAGTGGATAGATTTACTGGTCCACAGCAGCTGATTTGTTCACTGACAGGCTGCAATGCAACGAGGAGGAAGCAATAACAACCACACACATCTTCCACATGCTTATTATTACATGGAAAACAGCTACATATTCATTCAGAGACATTAGCATAAAGTTGATAATAAACAGCAATATTTTAGAATTTATCGAACATGTACAGTTAAAAAATGTGATTTCCCTGCTCCTCCACACACACACACACACACACGCACTTCAAAAAGCATCAGTGCACCCAGAGAAAAAACAAAATCTCCACACTTTAATGCCCAGGCAGTTTTACGGTCATGTTAGCTGAGCAGAACATGTCACTGCCAGAGTTAATCTACTGTATTTACATAACAGGAATGTTTCCATTTTATTGTGTGCGTGTGTGTGCATTCTTTAACATATTTACAGTTTATTATCGTGTCTAAGAGTGTGGAGTGGGATAGGAAACAGTGTTGGTAACAGACCACTGTACAATCCCTGGTAGGTCAATTGGATAAACATCAGACTGGGATGTAAGAGGTGGCAGGATCGAATCCCAGCCCAGACTTCAAGCCCATCCCCCATACCAGGTGTGTCCCTGAGCGAGACACTCAGCGCTAGCTCCCCGGGCACCTCCTGTGGCTGCTCACTGCTCCCACCACGGGGGGATGGGTCAAATGCAGAAGACAAATGTCTTTGTAACAAAAATGTGAAAGAAAATGTAATCAACGACAATAAAACTGATTCTTCTTCTTCTTCAAAGATCAGATCAGAATCTAACCTGAGACTGGCCATTTTTTAAAAATCTAGTAGTTTCCACACAATACTATACAAATCGAAATAATAAGCAAGATACACGCCAAGCGTCAAATGTTCACTACAAACAAGTCAGATTTTATAAGATGGGTATATGATCAAGTGAAAATGCTAACCAGCTTGGCAGTAAATTCCTGGGGATCTGTAGACTACCGCATCACTCACAATCACATCCTCCTCCCTATGAATACAATCTTATGCTGTGCGGCAGACTGAACTGAAAAACGACTGCTGCCTCAACTTGTCAGTTTTCCTACAAACACGGGAAACAGTAATACGACCACAAACACATCTCAAAGTAAACTCACACTGCCAGTGTGTGGCATGTAAGTAGCCTCTGGAAGTATTGACAAAATGAATCCCACCCTGTCAGATGAAAGAGGCTTAACTTAACAACCTGTAGGAGAGGCTGAAACTCTCATGCTGCTAATCAAACTAAACATCCAGTTTGAATAACTGTCACAGATCTGCTCATCTTCAACTATCTGGAAAGGGAAAGTGTAAGGAGTGGAGGAAATGGGGGAGGGGGTGGCAACCACATGGTCAGCCAGTCCCATTGCCCATCTGGGTCCCATAAAGGAAACATGGAGGCCAAGGCCACCACATGCCCTCATGTAAGATGCCCACTCACCCATGCACGGCAATGAATACTCTTTTATAATGCTTGGGGGAATAAAGGCTTGCTCTAAGAAAATTATTTCTTATTATTATTCTCACAAAATCATGTAAGATATATGTGAACTTCTCTAAACTTAGAAGTCTTCAGTCAATTCCAGTCTCGTGTGTGTGCCACATCCTGGATAACACTGTTTGAAGCAGGAAGGTAAGTCTTTCACCAGGGTAGTTTTTAGAGCAAAGAGAAAATGTTCAAATATCTAAAGATGTATTATAAATTAAACCGCATCAAATCTAGTGGATGTGTAAAGGTGTGTGGTATTTCAACATAATAGAATATATTTGATTTTTGTATAAAAATTGTCATTGTTTAAATGATGGGGTAAAAAGACACCAACATATAATGTGAGGCTAAGTGACTTAAATCAGTCACATTCACTCCAGCGAAGCAGCAGTGGGCCGTTTGGGACAAGTGCAGGGGGCTGCATGCCAACATGAGAATAATCCAGATTACACGGAGCTGTTAACCAGGTGAATTACAACACGTTGATGCAAAAGCATCGCCCACGCTGTCAGAAAAACGATACACTGGTGTGTCCTCTTTCACGGTCTCACATCTTGGCAGCTAATTGAAAAGAATGGACCCTTCTGGACCGACGGAAAGTAGGGTTCAACAGTAGCTTTTCCAAATCTCACCGCAGACTGAGCCCATCTGAAACTGTTCCGTCATTAACGTGCTAAACTTTCACCAGTGTCGTGCTCGGATATAAACAGTTAGTGAGCCAGAGTAAAAGAGAACCAGTTGTCAGGACGTCAGAGTTCCTTCACCTGCACACGGGCTGAACGCCACACTCAATTAAATTAACTAACACAAGCCCCCAGAGTTGACCATCAAACCTTGGTCGCGGTTTCGTTCGCTTCTGAGTGAAGTGTTCACTCGAGGAACTCAATGATCAGCTTCTTACCTTTGACGGAGCGCGGTTTGGCCTGTTTTCGTCTGGACATCTCTGCTCTCGGACTGCTTGTTTTAATTGTTGATTCTCTAATTGTTTTTGTTCCGTTCCGTGTTTTCGGCTAACCATGCAGGTTATCTTTCCTCCTCCACTTCGCCTGTTGCAATGCGGCAGCGTCTGTCTGTGTGTGGGGAACGACCGTCGTTAGTCCAACGTCGTTAGTCCAACGTCAACAAACCAAACACCGGGAGTGAGGCGGCTCGGAGGTTCCTCCGGTGCCTTCTCCTCGTCGCGCAACCTGTAGAATAAACGGAAACAACTTCCGTTTGATAGTCAGTTCTTTCTCTTTTTTCTGTCACAGCGAGCCTCGCTTCTCCGCTGCCCCCCACTGCACGCGCTCTGCTCTCCGGTGCAGCCCGGGCGCTCGTGCCGCTCCGACTTCGTCCAGCTCTAGCGGAACTGGAGCGTGAGTTGCCAGCCACGCGCGTGGCAAAACACCTGAGCAGGTCCCGCGCGCCGCTGAGTGAAAAGTGACAGCGGCGCCGACCGAGAGCGAGGTGGCGGTACCACGGCGGTACGTGACGGTCCAGGTGGCGAGAGGCAGGCGACTGACAGTGTTTGGGGAAATGTGCACAGTTTCTTCTCTCGCGTCTTCGTCTTGGCTTTTTCTTTTTTTTAGTTTGTCGAAACTATTTAAGTCTGTTTTGTTTTTCTTTTTCGTCCAGGAAAGCGACACCGAGCCGAACCGACCAGCCTCCCGTGTTCCGTCCCGCTATTCTACACTAGGCATTGGTGGTGGTTTGGTGGCATGGACATTGCGCTCTTCCCCTGCATCTCCACCCCGAGGGGAATACTGCTTTTACTACCCACGCTTTCTTATTGTTAATATTTCCCAGTGCCCTACCGCCGGTATTAATAGCAGCCTAATATTCCTACCAGTCTCACCCTTCGCTAGCCTCTGTCTCCTTGCTTTTTCTTTGTCCTGACTCTGGCTACCAGTCTCCCTCCTCCTCTGCCTGCCTCTGCTGGCGGGGCTGCGGCGCAGACACACATAATAAAGCCAAGGCAGGCAGTGCTTGGCTGGAAATGTAGCCGCGTCCCAGCAGGGGGATGTGAGAGAAGGGTCCCGGCGGGGGAGCGCTCTGATCCCGCAGGGAGCAGCTCGGCACAGCCCGGGTTGGCT
This sequence comes from Microctenopoma steveboyesi, assembly GCA_032359275.1. Taxonomy (NCBI): domain Eukaryota; kingdom Metazoa; phylum Chordata; class Actinopteri; order Anabantiformes; family Anabantidae; genus Microctenopoma; species Microctenopoma steveboyesi. The sequence goes on along the minus strand of JAUMHF010000023.1, from coordinate 3,655,123 downwards.
GAGACAGAGAGGCAAGAGAGAGGCAGGCTGGGATGATGGAGAGAGAGAGGGGAGGCAGGGGGACAGTTAGGCAACAGCGCCCAGCTGTGGACGATTGACACAACTACAACAGGGACTCTGGGAATACAGAGGGAGGAGACGCAGGGAAAATGTGGAGTTGGAGTACAGAGGTGTATGGAGGAGGCACCAAGGCTAAAAGGCCCCTGAAAGAAAGTTTATCAAACAAATTGACCACTGATGCAGGTTGATGAGGGGGCTACACGTCCTGAGGCCAGGTGGAGATTTTTTTAATAGAGGCATCGGCAGGACTGTTTCAGTTTCTGTACACTATACTGAGGTGTAGGTTTGATTTGAGTTTTAATCTACTAAATAACAACAAAGTCAAAAGTCAAATGAATGAGAATAGGAAGAGGTTTGAAACCAGGACTCCCCCTAAAGTTGATCAAATTGAGTAAGGAGACAAGCAGTCAGGGAGGTGATCAGGAAGCCAACGCTACCAGAACACCTGTGCAGAGGTCGACCATCTCAGCAGCACTCTACCTGACTGCTGTAGGTGCTGCTGCATAAAACGGAAATATTCGGACAGGACTCCGACCACTGTTTTTGGTGAACACCACTTCTCCATATCTGCCCAAACATGATCAGAAAAAAGTAGAACAGCACGGATTCCACACATCCTCACAGGATTTGTGCACAGTAAGACGTTTTCAGTCTCGAAATTCTCCACATTTCTTGAATTGCGGTGGATTTATTTCTTTAACACAGTTTGTGACAGGATTAGTTTAAGCCTATTTATTTAGTGCGAGCAGAACCTATCCATGCGTAATGAACATTTTCCGCACTAGACTGAGACCACATAAAACGTCTGTTTCAGTCCATTCGTGAGCGCACGAGAACTCAAGCCATAGGTTGTGTTGATGTAGTGTTAACAGCTTCAAATCTACCATGCCATGTCCCTTAAAAATGCCTCTGTGTCCTACATTGCTCTTTTCTATAGTGCTTTATAAATGGCTTCTGTTATAAAGAAATCATTTTTCTTCTCTGAGAGGTGCTTTCACATTTGTGGGCACTTTCTTTCACCGTGAAAATAAACAATTTGACTTACTGTATAAACATAATTCAATTAGCCACACATCTATGTGTCTGCGTATGTGCGAGTGTGTGTGTCTGCGTTTGTGTGTCTTCTTCAAAGCGCCTTTATTTCCAGTAAAGAAAGGAGGGAAACGTCTGTGGACAATATAAAGCGGACAAAGAGGGGAAAAAATGAAAATCACTGGGTGCTTTGTTCTTCACTCACTGCTCCAACTGAGCGCTCTCTGACCGCAGCTGAGCTTTTACATGCCCCCCCAACACACACACATGCACACAGACGCACTCTCTCTCTGACTTTCCCTCTCTGTCTCTCTCTGGTTGTCATGGATAACTGGGCAACGTGGAGCTCCCTGTGCTGACCAGCAGGACCACTGCCTTCCGCAGATTGAGTCTCCCTCCCCCCAGCCCACCCCAATCCTCTCGTCGAGAGACAGAGCAGCCTTTAAGATTGACCCCCCACCAGGTTTTGGGAAGGTGGGGGGCTCGGGTCTTCATGGTCTTCCCCTGTCCCCCCACCACCACCTTAGCCTCCAAGCTTCACCTCTCCCTCTGTATGAAATGGGTGCACGCCGGGAGACCCGTGTGTGCATTCCTGTGTGTCTGTGTGTGTGCACGTGCATAGCTCCCTCAGTGTGACTGCTGCTTGCACGGAGGGGCAAAAGCCCTCACTCAGTGGTTGGTCCACCCTCTACCCCCACCTTCACCCCCGTTTCTGCCGGTAAGTACAAAGAGTGGGAAAAAAGCCCATATTACAAGCTCCTTAAGGGTCAAGGACAGGCCCCAGTCTGAATAGCTTCTAAGAGTGGTATTGTTGAATCACATAGCTAGCGATTACACCCTCTGTCATCTCTGTGCGGATTTGGCCTTTTTATTCACACAACAAGAGGACATTAAGTAGCAGCCGCTGAATAAGTCAGCCAATAGACATGCAGTGGGAATTGATACAGACAGGACATCAATGGAATAAATGAGGGGCAGATGTAGAATTACAGCCTCAAAAATGGGGATTTGGCTTAAAGATTTCATACCTTGACAGTAATCAGTCAGAAAAGGAGCCAGAAGTGTGTGTGTGTGTTTTCATAAACATATCTTAAATACAGCGAATGTACAGGCGCCGCGTTGATCCTGTCATCACCACAATCCATTGCAACCACAGCTGACCACAACTGCTGCTGTACACGAGAAAGAAAAGTCTTAGCAATACTGACACAATTAGAAGTGATGTTGAAGAACTACTTTCCAAATGTAGACTGGGAGGCAGAGCCCTCAGCTATCAAGCTCCTCTCCTGTGGAACCAGCTCCCAGTTCAGTTTCGGGAGGCAGACACCCGTTCTACTTTTAAGATTATACGCTTCAAACTTTCCTCTTTGATAGAGCTTGTAGTGAGAGCTGGCACAGGTGACTCTCAACCATCTCTGTGCTACTATAGACTTAGATAGCTGAGGGATCTCCCATGATGCACCTCCTCTCCCTATCCATTTATGTGCCACCATTGCTTGTCGTTAGCTTTGTGTCTTCTTTCACCTTTGTTCTGCTGGAGGTTTCTTCCGTTAAAGGGATTTTTCCCCTCCATTGTCAAATACTGCTTGCTCAAAGGGGGTTTGTCAGGTTCTCTACATAATTTTACAGATTTGCATGTGCTGTCTGTATTAACCTGTAAGCTCTTAACCCTACAAAAGACATGCATTTCTATCCTTCTTTCCAATCGTTGTGAGACTAGTATTTTCAGTGTTGGATATTATCATTAGGAGTAAATTGCTCATTTATGACTCTTTTAGGACATAAACTTTAAACTAAGACCAAAGACCATACATGCAGAAATGTTTGATTATTGTTGTTAGGCTAGAAATTATACTTTTATCTTATGTCACGTGCATGAATGCATATTAGATTTCTCCAGTGTAGTCCTGCTGGTAAGGCAGGAGTCAGGATGGTATCATAAATACCTGGAAATGAGAGGTGGTCTACCAGTGTATCTTTCCTGCATAAATAAAAAAGGTTTTTATCATTAAGTTAATAGTATGAGGTAACAACCCACCAGAGACAGAAACACTAATAGTAATAAAAAAAGTAATAGTTTGCATGATATACAGTAGGGTAGAAAAAATAAAATGTGCAAAATATTTGATTTCAGCAGCTCTGTATTTGTAAATCTCCACACACTCAAGGCCTTGTGTATTACAGTAATACACATAAGGAGTTTGAAACACAGAGTGACGTGGACCCACTAAACACACTCTCTTAGCAGTACAGAGTGATCAATGAGAGCACAGTGCAGGGTCTGAGCATCCTTTGCACACATTAGACTCATTAGAAGCAGAGTCTGCCGAGTGCCGAGCCAGGGTCGTACACTGCTGAGAGCTGACTGCAGGGTCTTCACATCAGTGTGAACCTGCGGAATAACTGCATCTGCATCTGTTTCTCCACGCCCTCACAAAGCAGGTCCACCGTGCTGCTTGCTTGCCCACCTCTAGTGTATAGAGTTCATCTTCTATCTATGTAGCCTAAAGCACACACTCTCCCTATGTTCTTTTCTCATTCTCTCTCTCTCTCTCTCCCTGTCTTCTGCTGTGTTGAACTCTCGCCAGCTCCTCTAGGTCTCCCCTCTGCAGATATATTCCATCTCATTGCTTTTGCCCTAGATATTGGCTATTTTTACATGGAATAATTAGGTACATAACTGATTTAAATACTACAAATACAACAAATCTTTTGTCTCCACTTAGTGTGGGCTTGGAGCACCATGCCAAAAGTGTCAAATGTGTGCATTATAAATAGTGATGTTTGTTTTAAAGTTGTAGTCATTGTTTATCCATCAGTGGAAAAGGTGCACTGTGCATTCAAAGTGTGTTGATATTCTGTAAAACAAAAATATCTACATGTCACACACACACATAATTGTGGTTTGTGGGCTGACCATATGGATCTTTTGAATGCATAAAATGGGAATAAAGCTAGCCTGCGGTTACTTATTAATAATCATTCAGCATGAAGACACAGGGAAAAATCAACACAATTTTTAATGTTTGTGTTTAGTATTAAGTCTAGTCTAGTCTAGAACCATCTGTGTGTGTCTGTGTGTTTGCGTGCGTGCGTGTCGGATGTTGGCAATATAGGAAATAATCTAGTACTTTCATTGATAGAAATGGTAGACATCCTCAATCTGGACAAATAAAGCCTCGTGTTAATAATAAATTAAAGAAAGTTAATCAATTTGAGTTAGTTATGGGTTTACAAAAATGTTATCTGTGCAGACAGTTCGCTTAGCATAAAGATTGGAATTGCTCCAGAGATGATAAAAAAAAGTTGTCTTTTCATCTAAGTCTGGTCGAAAAAACAAAAAGTGTATTTGAAAAGTTTCACCACCCAAAATCAGTTTATGGATGTTTATTAAAGCGGCGGAAACCGAGATTGGTAGTGGAGGTGGTCTGCATCCATATATGTGGTGCGATTTGTGACCATAACATGAGTCTTACTGTTGGAGATGGTGGAGACGAGTCCTCTTCTGAAGTTCTCTTACACATAGTCTAATTCCACAATTCAATAATATTGTAGATAAATTCCAGCTCTGATGTCCAGAATAGACATCGAGTGAAACAGGGACTTAGAGAGGAGTAGAGGCAGAACACAGGATGCTGTCAGATGAGCGAGACACACAGACCAGGCAAAAAACAAAAGGACGGAGACTGCATGACTGGAGAGTTACCACATAGTGAAGGCAACAACCTGGTAAAGAGACGAGGCAGAAAGGCCTCTCAAATAAATCCCTTCACAGGTACTATCACTCACCGCATTTCCAGCAGTCAGAGAGGCAGGTAGAAGGGCAGGAAATGTGAAATGAAAACAAAAGCAGTGGAACTGGAATAAATCACCCAGGTCTCGTCTGAACTATCACAGAGTAATTTCTAAACTGTTGAACTTTTGTAGACACCACTGAAGATGGTGGGACATGATATGATATCTATCATAATGAGTTGAAAAGAGGGCTGCTGCTAATTCTAACACATAATCTGTCCTAAGCTGCTGAGCTAGTTCTGTTAAAACAGATTTAGCTGCACAGTAAATATAACAGTGTCTGGATAAAGCTGTTGTTGTTCATCAAACAAGTTTAAATTCTGGGGTTGCTTGAAACAAAGAAAGTGAGAAATTGCGTGCGTGCGTGCGTGTGTGTAACTCTCACGCACTATGGCATGTTTGTGTCCCTGTGTGTCTGTCTGTGCACCATCATTCAGGGCCCGGCCTGCCTCAGCCATAAGGGGTTTTTAAAAAGAAACAGTGGCAATGTGACAACACTACAGCACAAACCAAATTGACTTTCTTTCGCTTTCTTCCTTTCTTCATATTCTCCGCTCTCATTGAGTGCTCGGCTTCTAACAATGCCACGTTTCCCCCCGACGGTCTCTCTCTGCAGGGAAACCACCCCCTTCCTTCTAATTTCCCTGCACCTAAAAAGAAAAGAGTGTCATTAGTGCCAGGCCATTTTTCGTTTGCGTACTCTCAGAAGAAAGAGGAAGTGTTATCTGTGGCGGACAAACTTAACCCAATTACGATCTGGTGGGGCGCAGGGGCTTGGCTTGGGACACAGCTGGGGCTGCCAGCTTGCCAACCAGGCACACAGCCAGCCAGTCAGCCAGACAACCAGCTAGGCAGGCAGGAAAGTAGCCAGCTACCCTTTCAGTAAGCCAGCAGCCATTCAAACAGTCATCCAGCCCAGAAACCAACCAACCAGCCTGCTAAGTACCACCCACCAGCCTGGCAGTCAGACAGATAACCAGCCAGCAAATCAGGCCGTTAAACAGTCAGCAGGTTATTTTGTCAGGAAACAAACCCATCAGACAGCCAACCTCTTGATCCCATAAATTGATTTTGACCTCTGTTTAAGAACTGTTTGGTCTCCTGTATGGCCACCGCTGTGGCACATTGCACATAATATTGAAATAAAGGAATTACACCTCTAGATAAATTATCACAGCCATTATTGCAACAATCTTGACCCTTCATGAAATGATCTTTAGAAATATTAACATTGGAGCCTTTGATAGGCCAGTGCCTCTTTTGACGAGAAACACGGGTTCATCCAGGTATAGTTACGAGGTCTCAACTTATTGCTCCTCACGGTGAAAGATTAGCATGGACCGAGTCCCCATGTCAAATATTCTAATATTAATAAAAATGTATTTTTAGAAGGTCTCACATATATGCTCCTTGGAGCACTCTTCATTTATCTCTGTGCACCTCTGATAGCCTAATGGTAACACATTTTTATTAAAGTCAGCACTCCAGGGCACAAAGGAGGTTCGGAGAGCTCAAGTGAATTTTATGTGCTGCCTGCTAAACACGTGAGAATTGTCTGGTAACTGTGGTAATCTCCGTGCGCCTATCTCTTATGCCATAGATGCAATGCAATAGTGTCAAAGTCTCAAATAGAGGATTTGCAATTAACCAAAGGACAAAAGACCCCTTGTTATATGCAAATGTGGACTGAGACTGAGACATCATCACCCAAAACATGTGTGCGCGCACACGCACGCGCACACACACACACGCACACACACACACACACACGCACACACGCACACACACACACACACACGCCAGCAGCAGCAGCATACTTAAAAATCATCAAACCTTCTTCCCCTGGTGCCACACCTCACACTGGCACACACACAAACACCCTCACCCCATGATCCGTACACAAGTGCCAGATACACACTCCAACAGCCAAACATGTTGATAATTAGGGCCTTGTTATTGGAAGGTGTTATCACAACAATTAACACCCTAATGTGTGTACGCATGTGTGTGTGCAACAGCACTAATGGGAAGATATGTGTGTGTGCGCGCACAAGCCTTCACGTGATACTGGGTGGTGAGGAAGCGTGCGCATTTGTGCATTCCATCAATTCTGCCACGCAGTCAGGCCCGACAAAACGCGCTCACACAGACGCACACACGCACAGTGAGAGTCCGATGTAACAATGAAACTGTTTCCCATTTGATGAAGTTCCTGTGAATTCTGACACAACGGCAGCAGGAATAGTTGGAGTGATAGATACTGATTGATATCCAGTGGGGAGCAGGGAAAGTGGGGAGGATGGGGTGGGGCTGGTGGAGCACATTATTTATGATTCTTTTGGTGGAAATCTGTGCGTATGTTTTAGCCTGGTCTGACCCACATGGAAAGACACTAATTCCTATCACGTGAAATAATATTAACAACACCTGGTCTTTCAAGTAAGGATTTTGTCAAATGTACCAGTGGAGGAAATAATTATTTGACCCCTTGCTGATTTTGTAAGTTTGTTTAATGACAAAGAAATGAAGAGTCTCTAATGGGAGGTTTATTTTAGTTTGACTTAGCCTCTGCTTGGCTGAACACACCTGAACCAGGTAATCAGTGGAGGGTAGGGCAGCAATAGCTGGAAAACAATCAGGATAGTAGCTCTCAAGGACCAGAGTTGGCTACCCCTGGTCTAACCATTCTTTGGGAGCCAGAACTCTTAATGGTTGGTAGGGGTTCAAATACTTATTTCAATCAATGGAATGCAAATCAGTTTCTATCTTTTATTCAAAGTTATTTTTTCAATTTTCCTTTTGATGTGCCATATGTCACTGTTAAATCTACCATTAACATGACACTGTTCTTTTTATTTCTTTGTCATTGTAAATCAGTGAGGGGTCAAATAATTATTTCCTCCACTGTATGTGTGTACTGCTGGTGATATTGCACTGCATTTCCATGCACAGCAAAACTAAGTCTTATTCTAAAAAGCTGATTTTTTATACCACACCAAACAGATAAAGACGTATTAGAGGGGAAAAACTAGCAGAGACAATGGTGAGAATTTTAAGTATACATATATTACTTGTATGTTCCTCTAAAACACACACACACACACACACTTACAGTGTCCAATCACAGAGTGCATGTGTAGGCTGGTGTAATGAGGTGGAGACAGTTGTCCATTACTTCCTGAGTTGATGGGCTCCTCACAGCAGTGCATCCACAGCTGGAGGGTTGCACTGCTGGAGAAGGAGGCACCAACACGTTCCAGACACATTCTCTGTCTGCTTGAGCCAGAAACAAAAAGATCTGTGATAAAAGAAACCGCTAATAATTACTTGGAGACAAAAAGTACAGAAAACATACCTCACCTGAAGACAGATGCACAGGAAAGAGGTTTTTTAAAGGCGTTTCATGCAGAGCCTTATGCAGCTTTGGAAAACTAGAGAATAATAATATTCTCTAATATGATGCACTGCTATAGATTACACTGTTTGGCTGTAACAGAACAGTTACACTTTAGGTTGAGTCACGTCTAAGGGTGGTTACACACTGATAAACCAGTAATGCATAGACACTATTACAACAGCTACATATAAGAAGCCTACTTTTATTTTACTATTGACAGTTTCAGTGCACAAATAATTATTACCCTTATGCATGTAAAGTAAAAATGTTTTCAAGATCTTAATGCAAGTCCAGCAAGACATGTCCCCACAATGTGAGTAATCCAGTGTGCACACACACGCAGGGGAAACGACGTAAAACCCTTACAGGACATGCACGGATGCCACTGCCACAGATATTTTATGCTGCCTGACTGGAGATTGGATGTGGCTGAGTCACACTATTACAACTAGGTTACAGCATATTTTACCTGCAAAGTGCTCATTCACTGTCCTGATGATATACATCATAAACAGAAGAGCTGTAAGTACAAAGTTCTTTATTTCCACGTGCTGTGCAAAGCAAAACAGCAGATGTACATCGCCACCTAGAGATTACACTGTGAAACTCCATCATAACAACTATGACAAGGCGACAAAATAAACACAACTGGATAAAAACACCTGTGAAACAGGACATGGCAGGTATTGAGTCTTATATTTATGTTGTAACACTGAACATACCAGCAGGGAAAAACTATTTTTATGTTCATAAAAGCACCTGACAGTTGTTCGAAGACACTAAATTCTCAAGTCAAACATTTCAAACCGATCTGCAGAAAGGTTACTAAAATGTGCTGATGAAGGCACCATCGCATACAGTACATTCAGAATGAGTGTGATGCAGTTGTAAATGCTCCCAGAGCTTTCTGCTGTGGGGATGGATGGTTGAGGCTTGTCAGGCTAGAGGGGAACGCAGTAAAACACCTCAGCCTGCAAACTGGTCGCTCACTCACAGTTCACATAACACCAGAACTGTGAGAACTTTTAAAAACTGTGCAAATGTGCAAACCTGATACAAACCTAAACCTAAATCTAAATCACATGAAAAGGGGGCACTTCAAAACGAAGCAATAAAACTATCTAAAAATCAAAAGTGAAAAATAAGTGAAGTAGCCCTTTAAGGCTTTGCTGCAAAACATGTCTTTACCAAATTGTGATCTGAAACAGGAATTTGCAACTGTATTCAGCTTTTAACCTAATTCAGTGTTGTAGAACAATATAGAAGTCAGTGTACACACGTGAAGTATATACTTCAACTGATGTCATTTTTATTCATTGTGGTTAACTCCCTCTTAAATGAAAGAAAAACCATCAAAAGGTCCATGAAATGAAAATACTTCTAACATTTTCTTTGAATATATGTATTCCTGCTCATCAAAGAAAACAAACCCACAGCGCAAAGTTCCTGAACATTTACATTTTCTACATAAAAAAGACATAAACAAGAATGTGATTTGAACATTATCTACAAAATAGAATAGTTTACTTTAAAAAAAAGTTTTGTCTGACAAATTCTCTTTCTGACCTAAATAAAATTCAAAAAGTCTCCCCAAACACTCATTTACCACTTTCTCATTCAACACATTCAAGATTTTTAGGAGGACTTCTCACAACCACAGTAACAAAACGCAAGCCCATGAAGCAAAAAATGTTAACCGTTGCTGATTTTAACTAGTTAGAAGGTTTAGAACAGGTTACCAGTTTATCTGAATTCAACAAATGTCGTGTCAGTAAAATGTGCAAATGAATATGAACCAAACCAGAACGCTTTACACTTCCTAGCAGTCAATCCATTTATAAAATGGCACCCAAAATAACTCGTGATTTCATTAAGTAAGCATGTACGAGGCCTTTTAGAAAAAATATACCCTGAAGTACAGCAAGTGAATGTGGTTATTTCCGAACACGTTAAACATCATTTAAATGTGTTAAATGTGAGATTTTCTAAACTGTTTCCCGGAGTGCACCAGAGACCAGACATGCCTGGTCTGATGTTTCTGGATCATCTGTGTTAGATAGTTGTTAATATTAGATGGATTTGCATAAACTACTAACAAAGATTTGTGTTTCTTCATTTAATCCTGGTAAGCATTTTAAGCTGCCTCTTGTGCTTTTACACAAATGGTCATATATTTTCTGGATCACAAAACAAAGTTGAAAGAAGGAATGCATTTACGGACATGTGTTTTTTTTTTTGGTTGTTGTTCTTTGATCCAAGTGTGACTGCTTTCTCTTGAACAAAGCATGAAAGGCCGTCTAAGGAAATACGTCATCATCAAAAAGTTAATGAATGTAATAAAAAAGTGCCAATGGTTGTCCATGCAAGACAAACGAATTAGAATAAGACTCATTATTCAAACTCCTTCAGATCGATTAATTCTACTTAGGTCAAAACTAAAAATAAATGTTTAATTTAGTTGATTCTTTTCCCTCCTCAATAGAATCCTTGAGAAAAGTTGTAGCACCACCTTGAACACTTTATACAGCAATCAAGCTACTCACTATGTTCATTATATACAGAAAAATAAAAACTCTTATTACCATCACAAATTTCTCCTTTTTGTTTCTTTAAATATAAACCAGCTCGACATGATATACAATGACTTTTTGTGCATTTTGCTAACTGGGAAGTTTGATGTTTATCCTGCAGTTTGTTTGAGTGACTTCAGAAAAAAAAAGATATCTGGGTGAAGAGCACAATGCAAAATAAAGAAAAAACAATGACCTAGTGACTTCGCAAAAGATACTTTGAATTCTCAGAGTGCACAAACCTTCCAAAATATAGATGGCAATAACTACTGTTAACTACCATCTTTGTCATACAACTGAATGTGTTTTATTAAGTATCCTACACAGAGTCCATGAGTCTCCTGCTCTTGAGTTAGATGATACACTCCTGGCACGTGCAGCTAGGTATATGTGTGTGGGTCCCAGTCACTTTTTAGTGCCGGGGGCCACTCGGTCGTGGATGAGGGGGACCTAATGTGAAAGAGAGAAGCAGAAAGGTTTAATCATATTGCTTGGGAAAGGATTATACTTAAAAAATCTTGCGAAAAAGACGCACCAGGAGTAGATAGAAGTGCAGGTCGAGAACTCTTTAGAGAAGGTGGAGCTCCTCTAATCCCATGTGGGCCCCTGGGACCTGGGTGGTATGGAGAAGCGTGGGGGAGTAGTGGCCCACGAGATGAGGGGGGACCGTAGAGGCTGTGTGAAGATGACAGGGGGCCACGCACAGGTGGGGCCCCTAGTGAAAGGCCAGGAGGTCGATGTAAGGACAAGAGGGGTGGTGGTTTGGTTTTGGGATAGGAACCTAAAAGAAAAAAACAAGAACGAGAAACAGTAAATGTGCCCGATTAAAAAGCTCTTCAGAAAACACCATCATCAAAACAGGAAAACAAGGGAACCACATGCTGCTGATGACACAGATCAAATTATGGCAACTTCTGTTTATGTAGAGACGATTTGAAGTAGAAAAAGTACTGATTTATCTTTAAACAGATTTATAATAAACTGTGCTGCTGCAAAATAGGGAACAGATAGACAGATGCAATTTAACACCCCCACTGTAAGCCAGGATTAATGTCTTGCAGTGACAAAAAGCAGAAATGGTAGTCCTCTAAGTAGTCAGGTCTGCAGTCTAACCTGGTGAAGGCAAGAGAGGCGCAGGTGTAGGCGAGGAGTGGTCCACCATAGGCCCCCCTCCGGCTGCAGACTGGAGTTGAGGGGGCCCAGGTGGAGTAGGAAGCAGAGGAGGTGGTTTTCCCAATCCTGGAGGTAATATGTTACCTCTCTCCTCCTCAGCATTGGAGGCTGAGATACAGAAAGAAAGAAACATTACAAGGACAAAAGCAGACAGGAAATATGAGAGGGCGAACAGGAGAAGCTAGGAAATAAAAGCGCAGTAACTTGTCACGGCTCTTATCGGTCCAACAGTTTAATCAGCACCCCACCTTGTATGTGCCCCTGTCTGGAATGGACATAATCTGAGATGGTTTCAAGCTCCTCGGGGTAGAGATGCACGCCGTCAGCTAACAGCATGAGAAGTTGGCGAGTCTCTGAGGGAACAGTGTGCCGCTCTATCTTTTCTCGATCTAGAAAATCATCCAGTAGTTGGGATGCCTGAGCTGCAATGTCTGCAGGGTCCCTCTGTGGGCGCTCTTTGGCCAATCCACGACTATATTCTGCTGCAACAAAGTCCATGGCCTGGTCTTTGGGCATGTTGCGATGAACTAGAGGAGAGGGGAGAGGAGGCTTATTGGTGAAGGGGCCAACGTGTAAAATAAAAACTGCATAAACGGCTATAAAATAAACTTCTTATGTGACACAGATGTTTTTTTGATTTGATGTGCTGTTGGACTTAGCAGCAGCAGCAGAGAAACTGATACTTTGGCAGTGGATTGTTCGAGGAGGAAGTGCAATAAGGAGCAGTTCATATTAAGACGTGTGTTGATCAGCAACAAATTTTTGTTGCTCATGTTTTTGAATATTAAGTTATATATAAGCTTTTACGTTTTTATGTGCATTCAGACATATGATTCTGAGGAACAATGAATAAACATTTGATTTGAGCATGTAAATAATTGCTTTATTTAGTAAATTAATTGATTTTATTAGCCCTCATTTCTTTTGGTTGTGTAGGTCCAAGTCAAAAATGTGTTTAGAGAATCTGTGTTTCTTTCATTTTTGTTTGTGTGATACATAGGGTAGCATCAAGACGGACCTATAACAACCCTTTGCACAGTTTTGATGTTCATGCTTTATATACAGTGCATATTTGTAACATATCTTATGCAATTTCTTTTGTATGTGGTGTGTTATTTTAAAGATAGGATATCTGTTAGGGATGGTAAATCGCATGTCCATTGGAATTAGTGATTTCCATTATAAATACAGTATATGAAAAGTATATTTTGGTAACATTGGTCTGTATGCAAATTGTTTATTCTGATCAGCTATAAGATCATAAAGTTATGGCTATAGAAACAATTATCTCATCTTGTTTCATAATGCGAATTGGACATAGGTTTTGTATTGAGCCAATTAGAAAGAAAAACTACTTATTTCACATGGGTTTTATTTTCAAGCTACGAAAATAAAGCCACGTTGTCAACTTGTCATTTTTCCTATGAAGGAATAGTTTGACATTTTTGGAATATGCTAATTTCTTTGTGTCTGTACCATAAAAATCACCATGGAGAAAAACAAGAACATTAACAGTAACCAGGCAACGAAAGAGCATGTAAACACAATTTTCCTGATTACCATCATTTGTAAGATGGCATTCTCTCAGTAGCCAGATTATTACACTTGGTTCAGGGATAGGTTAGAGGTTCTAAAGTCAGATCTAGGAGATTCAGAGGTGATGTTTGCTTCTTATGTATAAGAAGGGTGATGGTTTGTCATCATGGAAACCAAGAAAGCCAAACCATCCAAAATGTGGAAGTATCCCTTTTACGTACATAATTAGCTAACTTTGGGCTTTGTTTCTTTTGTTAAGTATATAATATTATGCAATGTTAAACAACTGTATATACCAGTGGGAGTCAGTGACTGGTTGGATTATCATTCTTGTGAATACTGAATGAATATTGTGTAGATGTGATTTTCCAATCTGCTTTCATCGCAAGGACCAGGCTACAAATACATAACTAAAATCTAATGTTTTATCTTGGTTTAATATGTTTTTTTATGCATGTGGGGTTTTTTGTTTTGTTTTTTGGTGCATAAAATGTACAATGCATTAAAATGTGGATAAAGGGGTTGTAACTGAGGTGGTTGGATTAGGCTTGAATGAGGGGGAGGGACTTACTTTTGAGGGATTCTGAGAATATGATAACAGTGCAGGAGGACAGATCTATGTTTGTCTGCTCCACCAGAATACATAACGGGGAGCCGTTTGCTCGGACATCCTGTAGGGCCCGGGTCAGGCCTGACTCCACCTGAAGAAAGAGCATTTCCACTGACAGGCCACGCTCCTGCAAACACTGGCCTAGCGATTTGGGGTAATCCCTTTGAGAGGAAGAGAAACACTTTGTTAACTTGACATTTCTATATTAAGTGACTCAGTTGGCATATAGAGAAAGCTAAATTTGTTCTTTTAAGTAGACTTTACAAACAATTCTAAAACCGCCATATGGTGGCACCAACAGAAGTGTTTGGATCTTTCAGATATGTTTACTGCTGCTGTGTGGTTTGTGGTAGTATATCAGATAAAAAATACATAATAAAATGTTTTAAATGTTTTTTTATGTGAAAGGAAAATGGTAATGGTTGTAACAGCTATTGGCAGATGTATTTTCAACAATGCTCTGTTGTGCAGTTGGATATAGATGTGCATAAATATCTAGATTTGATTTCAGTATTTAAAAAATATTAATGGTGATAGTCAAGTTATCATTTCAGTTCCAATGATATAGGGAGCAAGGGATTCTTTCCAGATTCGTATTGTACTAATAGTTTGTAGCAGAAAGTTACAATGGCAAAAAATTCCATATCTGAAAAAGTGTTGCAACCACTTAGGAAGTGGTACAATAGTGTGTGTTTATGGTGTTTATGGTACAATAAAGTTTGAGATGTTTATGTGAAGAATATATGTTCTTGCAGATTAAGTGCTGTTTTAAAACCAAGCATTAAAGCTTACCACACCGCATCTGAAGGGTCGGATGCCACCTTTACATGCCTCAAAACACTGATTGCTATTGGGAAGATTTGCAAATTTTAAAAAACACATGCTTTCACTATTATTTGTTATTAAGTGTAAAATAATTGGCAAAATTGCAACTGTATCTACTCAAAATTAAATAGAGGAGTGAATGTGAAATGACCTGCTACCTAATGCATGTGTCTGTATTTAACAGAAAGGTATAATCACCAGTTGTTAAGAATGCTATGCCACTAATATCAATCTATTCAAGTAATACTGGCTCCATAGCATATCCCATTGGACACTAAGTGTAATAAATAGTTGCATAGTACTATTAGTATGTCAAAGTCATTCTTCTTGTGTGTAAGTTACTATTGTGCCACAGTAACATGAGCATAGTTGACATATTTGCCACAACAGTATAGCAACCATTTAGGATGTCACATTGTGCAGTAGGTGTAAGTGTTTTATGCATGTATAGTACTACTTTATATATTAAATGTTTCACCAGAATGATCTATGTTTAGTGGGTTGAATAAAAAAGCGGCGCTGAATAAAATTATTTGTGAGTGAAGCATGTTGTTGTCATGTAAATTATCAAAATGTTGTTTTTGTTAGAATGTGTGAAACAAGGTGTATTGGATATGTGCAGTGCAATGTTTTAGGAATGTTTAAATGACATTTAGATAAGAGACTGAACATTTTGGTGGAAAGTGTGTGCGTGTGTTTGTGATACTGATAAAGATGCATTAAATTGGTATAAATGTGGCTATACTATACATTTGTACAGAGGAATGTACACCTATACTGTACCTTAATTTAACTGTACAGCATTACTTTAAAGTATAAACAGAAGATAAAACAAGTCATTCAGTCGACAGCTTTTTTCATACAAAAATGCATATGAAATCAAGAGGGTGGAATTTGTGGAACTTTCACAGAAAATGCTTTGAATGATGACAATGTGTGAGTTGTGTTAAACAATAAAGAAAATAGTACCTATATTGTGTTACCTTATCCTGGTAAGGATAAGAAAGACAGGGACCACCCAACACTGATCATACTTTAGACTTAATGAGCCAGACATAATCATTCATACAATAGTATAAAAACTGTCAATACCCTGTTCTAAAAGAAGGTCACTGTGAGGACTACTATCAAATACACAGTGGGGATGATCAATTTCAGCCCTCAAAGAGGCGGACTACCCATGACTGATAAGCTAAAGATCTATTTCCAAGACCTTAGTACTAAACAAGCATGATATCATGTTGACGTCATCACAGAGAAACTGTATTGCTGTGCTTACTGCACTGAAGTTAGGGAACACACAAGACCTAATGTGCATCCTTTAAATCACTCATGAAAGAGACATTTCTACCAGAATGAAGGGTTGAGAGTCCACTGACACAAGTCTGCATGGTTGTTTTCCTGGAAGGAACCCAAACCACAGAGGCCAGCTTTGTCTTTGTGTTTTAAGTGTATGCTTACATTGTGTTAAGAACTTTCAGGCAACACACTCAAGAATACAATAACACACGTCAATGATATAGATTAGCTAGAGGGGCACCTTGGTGTACTCACATAGACCATGTATTAGACCTAGAATGCGAGTATGAAACATATGATTATCATGTGAAATCTGGATCCACCAGAACCGTACTGACATGACAATCAAAATGAGGTCCAAAAATGATTCACACTCAATGAAACAAAGCCTTAAATAAATAAACTATCTGAAATAATATAGTAATATAATGCTAACACTAATCTAATCTAAACTAATCTAATTACAAAAACTCTGCATTGAGAAATAAATAGTTCAGCCAAAAACAAGAGGTATGTACTAACTGTACATATACATAATCAAATCACATAGCCTGAATGTAAATGTCACCCAAGTTTATACTTCAACTGCTTGTGGTTTACATTTTTTTCTTAAACACTTACAGGCACTTGTTGGTGACAGAGAGAACCACGCAGTCGGCTGGCTTCTTCCCCTCTTGCACCTGCCTGTAGAACCTCTGATACAGGGCTTTACGTCTGTCTGCTGGGGTGGCACCCTCTGGCTTGGCTGAGGATTTGAGAATAATGGTAGAAAATGAGGTGAAGGTAGAGACGTGAGGATAAAATGGGAAGAGGAGGTACGGGAAGATTTTTAGTTACCTTGGAAACAATAGTGGATCTATGTGTGCTGAAGTAATAATTTATTTATCAAATCTAATGCAGTTATTTCATAAGGAACCTAACATATTTTGTTACATTTGTTTCTGAATTTGAATATCTGCTACTCTGTTTCCGTTTTACGCATTTTATTTTTTTTAAGTGTGTGTCTAAATAAATCCAAATACAGTCTCACCACTTGGCGGATGCTTGTATCCCTCGTACTTCACACTTCCACCGTAGTTTTGCATTTGCTCTAGTTCTTCATAACTGAAAGAGAAACAAAGGCAGGAATGCTAAAACTGCTTTGGTTGCTTCTCCCTACAACAACACAAGTAAAGGAAACAAACTCAAACCGCAGGCAATGGCCAGTGACACAATGCCAATCCAAAATGTTAATACAGATTAAAGATTAAATGAAGTATTCCATAATGTTATGGTTGTTTTTAAATTAGTATTTGTGTTTGCATGGGTCTTAGACTGATAGCTGCTGTACCTTATGGCCCAAATGCTCCTGTATCTATGGCAGCATAAACACAATTTAAAAATAAAACCTGGACACGGGGACTAGAAGCAACGATTCCTAGTTGTAACGCGTTATGGCATTGGTATATAGAAATGTCTTTAGACTCCGTGACAGGGCAGGCTGGTACCTTTCCAGAACATCCTTGAGTTCCTCTGCCCTCTCCTCTCTAGTGGGGTATGGCGCTGCTCTCCGAAACAGGCGCAGCTGTTGAGCACTGCAAAACACAAGAAGGGGTTTAGTTAGATGTATCAATGTCCCTAATGTCTATTATAACTACTCTAAATAGACTAGTTATCAGTCGGCCCGCACTGTTTTGTTTTTACGCTTTTAGCCTAGCATATTGTGCGTGCTAGCTGCAAATACTAAACTTGTTACAGGGAACCATACGGTTTACCTTCCATTTGGGTTAGCTGGTGGCCGCCTAGCAGCGGCAGAGGATTTCACCCAGGACGACATTTTGCCGACAGTGTGAATTCACCCAAACAAACGTAAGCTTTTAATCGCACGGAGAGATAAAAAAAAATTCACTTCTCCTCAACCACCACCAGTGGTTCTACCAGTGGTACAGCCCTCGCCACTGTGAACCAAGTGAACAGGAGGAGTTCTTCTTCTGGCGTTTGACTACCCAGCGCATTCTGCTGTTTCCGCCCCCTGCTGGAATAACAGTTTTACCATCAAAAAGAAACAGACGAAAGTTCTAAAAGTTCTAGGCATGTGTTGTCATGTTTTGATCTTGTATTTATAGTGGTCGTGTGTCCATAATCCTATACTAATATTTATCCAGTTTTGGTTTTGATTATTTTATAGTAAGTTTGACATCCCAATGTTGGGACGCTTAGCAGTAAAGCACACCCAGTAGTTAGAACATATAAAGAGGCAGCATCCCTGATTAAATTCATGGACTTTCATAGTCCACATTATATTTTAAGCCAAGTTCCAAAACACTGGATCCTAGAGAGGGGTGACAGGTTAAAGAAATACCATGATTAAATGACTGGAGAAACAGGATGAATGCAATAGTACAATGCCGGTGCACCGCATGGCACAATGAGCAGCAGCAGTCCTACGTATCAATAAAAAGTTTGTATTGTATTCAAACTTTTCTATCCTTATTAACACTCCTCTTTGGGCAAATGGTCGCTTAGCAACTTAATGAGTATGATTGAATTATATACAATTATATCATATGAATCATTTACAATAACCTTTGCAATCCTCAAATTTCCACACAATTGATCGGAGATTTCAACTTTCAATTCAGTTCAAATCATCTTTATTCATATAGTGCCAAATCATAACGAAGGTCATTTTAGGGCACTTTACTTAGCAAGATATCTGTGAAGGTTCTCAGTCATCCAGGTCATGGTTATCTAAAGAAAGGTTTATCCAATAGCAACTGGACTTAGTAGGTTTCTAGACAACATTTCGCCCTTCTATCCACAGGGCTTTCTCAAGTCTGGCTGGTCAGACTTTCTTTTTTTTCACATGCAATAAAACACATGTGGCAACTAGCAACAAATGATACCTGTAATTTTTTCTGTTTGCCTGCAGAAAAATAAAACTACTCTTAATTTCCACCACTTTCTGTTTTAGAATGAAAAAATTACAGCACATAAACGATTGCAAGAAAGGAACACTGGGGACTAGAGTAACTACAACTATAACACTATACTATAACTATAACAAGTAACTATAACAGATAATAGTTGTGATTTGTTGTTTTTGTTTTGTTAAATATTTGTCCAAAATGCTAACCATGATTTTTTTGACAAACGTGCAGTAGAAAATATGAAAATTGTCCTGCCGAGGGCAGTAATGGGGTCGGCAGTGTTCCTGCTGCTAACTCCACAAAAGAAGAAGAAGAAGAAGGAATATATGGAAGTCTGTCCTGCGCGTGTCTATGGGCGAGCACTTTGCGTTTGTGTCGCGCGGATACACTCACGCACCGGCTCGTGAGCGCGCCGCGGTGCTGATAGTCGCCATTTTATTTTGAAAATCAAACCGAATTGGAGGCATAGCGACCCTTCCATTTCGTCAAGTTTGTTGTAGAAAACTAGAAGGGATGAACATCTGAATTACTTTCTTGAGAACACGGTGAGATTTATAACATATTTGTTCTATAACCGTCGACAGGTTTTTCTATAACACATAAGCAACGATTTGAACACAGAGGATGGCCGTTAGCTTTTAGCGCGGGGATGGTATATTTGCTGAAAAGCAGCTGTCATATTGGTCATATCAAGAAATTAACAGCCCCCAAATTTAACAACGCTCATCTTGTGTCGTGTTTTTTTTAACAATATTGGTCAAAATTTTGCTGGACACTATACTGCACTTGGCTCTGTTTAACATTAATGTATCGTTTCTAGATAGCATCTGCGACTATAATGTTTCGACTACACAGACTAGTCGAAGCCCGTAGAAATAAGCTAACGTTAGCGGGCACGATCGCGTAAAACCCCTCCGCAGTGTTCGGGGCCTTCGGGCTCACTGCCACGACATGTCCGGTGGCATATAAGCGTTAGTGGTATGCTAGTTGGTCGCAATGGATACATTACCGCACAATGCGAATTGGTTTTGACGAATCATACACATTAGCTTGTGTGGCTCGTGTTGCTACTGCTGATGTTAGCATCACGGAAATGCTAATTTCTTACTTTAGCTTCAATAAGCTAGCTCGTAGCCTGCTCGGAATAACTAACATTTCAGTGGTTAATGATATATGTGGACCACGGGCAAGTTATACTCATTATTACATATATAAATAAGACAACCATTCACATTAAAACAACATAATATACAGTAAACTATTGTGTATAACATATTTAACAGTAAACGGTAACCGTGGGTAAATTATTCAGTACGTTGAACATGTTGGCTAACGTAGTTCCCTCTTGCAAGGGTCTTCAGCGTCGTGGTGATGTTAGCTTAAGCTGTTAGCTAGGTTTCCCCACTTGCTGTAGGAGTAACAATAACAAAGGTGATATTTGTTTAGACTATATTATCCTATTATTAAGAGTATTGTTCACTTTATAAGTTTGCTTAACGCCGTGCAACCTAACTAGATGCTTTGCGCGTTATTAACAAAATTTACTAGCATAAAACTTGCACTAGCTTGTTCTTTGTTTCGGTTGGTGATTTTTAACTTACTCCCCTAGTTGTGAACATTTCTTAATAGTTGATGCATTGTACCTTTGTGCTGGTCGACAAAGCTGCGGCGAGCATTAAATGGGGAAATTGCTTTGTTGGAGAACAAATTAACTAGCTGTGGATTTGCGTTAGTTCGTAGGATAAACTCGCGGCCTAGTTTACGCTACTGGTACGGCGAGTTTATATAACTTCTCCAGATTTCAGTGACTCTGGTATCCTAAACATTGAGTCTTTAGGTAACGATGCTCGTCGTTTTAAAAATTTATTAGCGGATAAATACTCTGGAAGTAGAATATATGTTTTGACTGCTACGCTGAGCCTGTTTTATACGTAGGCCTCAAAACCCGTCAAACCGTTTAGTGTTATTTTCTCGGTGCATTGTAAAATGCTTAAATAGTGTATGACATGATGGTATCTATTATTTGTCTTCCAATGTACTGAGCTGTAGCGGGATAATTGCAGTGATGATTAGATCGTCATTAGGTTTTGCAGTGCAGCTTTCTCATGTTCTGATCAGTACAAGATCTGCAACAGGTGTGTTAGTGGCTCTCAATAGCCTATAGGCATTTGCAAATGACATTTCAGGTTTATCATTTTAAAAGGGTACAATGTATACTTAAAATAATAATTCCTGCTGCAGTAGTAGCAAGTTTATAGCACATTGAAAAAATTGTTTGTTTTTTTTAAATTGTTATTGGTCATAACATTGGTGATGTTTTCTGTTGTAAAGCATTTTCTGCATGTTAAATGTTTTTTTTTTTTTTTGTCTCACCACAGATGCTGAACTTGATTTTAAATTGAAGGACTCTACATAGCACCGGGGGCCACTTATTGGAAAAATTATTTGGAAGCCAACTTTTTAGCACCTTTTTGGGGGGGGGGAGCAGAAGTAACCTATCACTGAAGTGACTAAAGGGGAATAATGGTGATTTTGCGCCGTGCTCGGCCGCCTGCTTCCGCCCCAACCAGCAATGAATCTTGACTCGCTCTCGCTGGCTTTGTCTCAAATCAGCTATCTGGTGGACAATTTAACAAAGAAAAACTACCGAGCCAGCCAGCAGGAAATACAGCATGTAAGTTCCTTAAGTTTAGGATTTTTTAGAAACTTCTATTTATTATTTTTTGTTGGGAAGTGTCTTAAAACACGTTTTTACAATGCTCTTCCAGATCGTAAATCGTCACGGACCTGAGGCAGACAGGCATCTACTACGCTGTCTCTTCTCCCATGTGGATTTTAGTGGCGATGGTAAAAGCAGTGGCAAGGATTTTCACCAGGTAATTTTACTTACAAAACTGATACTGTTTAAAAAGGTGATTGTTTTTGGTACAGCTACTGCTTAGTTTTTGTAACAAGTAAATCATTTCATTTTTAAATTGACTTCCACCTTGCCATAATGGCACATTTTGAAGAGAGCACAGCAAATATTCGTATGTATAACATTTAGTTATAAACAGTCTATCAAGTTTATTCAAGAGATGGCATCACCACCTGATTTAGCCTCGTTTACCCTATACAGATTCAGGAAGAGATTTTGTGAAAGCTCTTTGTGATTGTGTTCTTTGCACATAAAACTTAATATTGTGTTACCAGTAAACCTGTATTTCATAAATCATTATGTAAACAAGTGGATTATTCTTTCAATTGACTGCTTCCTTAATCTTGCACTGTCTTTGGAATGTTTTGCTTCTCTCCTTGCCCTAGACACAGTTTCTGATCCAGGAGTGTGTCTCGCTGATATCAAAGCCAAACTTCATCTCTACTCTGTGCTACGCCATTGACAATCCCCTGCACTACCAGAAGGTAAGAAGCAGATGTGAAGACTTTAGTTTAGGTAACTTGGAGATCAATACAGACCTGTACAAACATTGTTTCTTTATCTTTTTAGAGTTTGAAGCCATCCGCCCACTTATTCACCCAGCTGACTAAAGTTCTTAAGCTCAGCAAGGTCCAGGAGGTATGTTATGCAGTGGGCTTCATAGACTACAGTAGGAGGGGACACATTAACTGTACTCCAAAGGGATTACTTGGTCATTAACTATGAACACAAATATAACACATTTGATCTTAAAATGTGTTTCTGCAATAGAAGGACAATTGAGTTATTTTTTTGTGTCCTAGGTCATATTTGGCCTTGCTTTGCTCAATTCCAGTAACGCAGACCTTCGTGGTTTTGGTAAGTATTTCCATTAAACCTTGAGATATTTGTCAACAGCGCCATCTGGAAGTTGAAAGACCATTATGTAAGGACTGACATGCAACTAAAAATCTGCATCTTTGATTTCAAAACTCGTTGCTTTCGTGTTTCTCAGCTGCACAGTTCATCAAACAGAAACTTCCAGACCTCCTGCGGTCATACGTTGACGCAGATCTCGGAGGAAACCAGGAAGGTGGCTTCCAAGACATTGCCATAGAGGTCTTGCACCTACTGCTCTCCCATCTACTGTTCGGCCAGAAGGGAGCCAGTGGGGTGGGACAAGAGCAGATTGACGCCTTCCTGAAAACACTTTGCCGAGGTATGAAATTACTTTACTTTTACTTTACTTTGCTTGGCAGAGGATTTGAGAATAATGGTAGAAAATGAGGGGAAGGTAAAGTGAATTAGAGTCGTGAGGATAAAATGGGAAGAGGAGGCACGGGAAGATTTTTAGTTACCTTGGAAACAATAGTGGATCTATGTGTGCTGAAGTAGTAATTTATTTATCAAATCTAATGCAGTTATTTCATAAGCCTAATTCCTAAGCCTATTTGAATATCTGCTACTCTGTTTCTGTTACGTATTTTACTTTACTTTGCTTGGCAGACGCTTTTATCCAAAGCGACTTACAAGGAGCTAGCGCTGGGTGTCTGGCTCAGAGACACACCTGGTAGGGGATGGATTAGGAGTCAGACAGGGTTCAAACCCAAAACCTTTTGCATCCCAGTCTGACGCCTAACCCATTGAGCTACCAGGCCACCTTTTAAATTAGTTTGAATGCAACTTTTAATATCTACGAATCTATTTTCAATGTTGGTGTGCCACACTAATATATATATATATATATATATATATATATTGTGTGTTTCAGATTTTCCCCAGGAGCGTTGTCCTGTGGTGCTTGCACCACTGTTGTACCCTGAAAAACGGGACATTCTGATGGACAGGATCCTTCCAGACTCAGGGGAGTTAGCTAAAACCATGATGGAAAGTTCCCTTGCAGAATTTATGCAAGAAGTTGGCTATGGCTTCTGTGCTAGGTAATTTCTGAAATTTATTTATTTTTATTTTCATCCACAACAAACATGTTGTATTTACAGGCCTTTGGAAAATGTAATGCTGGTAAATCTAAAATATTGCACAAAGAACTGTTTGGAGGAGCCGGCAGTTGATCTTGTTTTTGTCTGCATAATGGATAAGAAAGGAACATGTTGACAGCACAAAAAGATTTCTAGGTAGTTGGATTTCTTATGTGAATGTCCAAGATGATGGCTCATAGTCAACACTAACCTGTTTTCTTTCTTTTTCGTTTTTCTACTTTAGTGTGGATGAGTGCAGAAACATAATCCTCCAGTATGGGGTAAGGGAGGTGACGGCCAGCCAGGTAGCCAGGGTCCTGGGCATGATGGCTCGTACTCACTCTGGCTTGGCTGATGGCATCCCATTACAGGTGAGATGCCTAAAACCGTAACATCAACTGTAACAAAACCACCCTGACATCCACTTAAAGCAGAAAGCTCTACTGGGCTGAAGAACATGGCAGTAAATGTCTGCAGTTGTGTCTACTGTTTGAGTGTTAACAAACTTGTGTATGTGTGTTTTTGAGTGAGCTTTAGAGTTCTCAATATTTTAGTACATCAGAGCTTAATTTTTCTTTGCTTTTGTTGTCTCTTACAGTCAATATCTGCACCAGGAAGTGGTATCTGGAGTGATGGTAAGGATAAGAATGATGGCTCGCAGGCGCACACGTGGAATGTTGAAGTTCTCATCGACGTTGTCAAAGAAGTGGTAAGTGGACAATTATTCCAATTACTCTTCTGTTGGCTATCTAGTCAAAATTCACATGACCACCTTACCTAGACATATATTAGAAAAACTCAATTATCAAAGTCAGATTTTCTATTGAATTTGAAGAATTTCTCAGTATTAATAGGACACTGTGAAAGGTGATAACAACATGTTTATTTTTGAGGTCACAGTGAGTGATGGAGTTATGAACATACTATTACCCAGCCCAGAAATCGGTTTATTTTGTTCTTTGTTTCATGTAGCCTTTTTGTGTCTGCATCCTAGAATCCCAATCTTAACTTCAAAGAGGTGACGTATGAACTGGACCACCCAGGCTTTATAATCCGCGACAGTAAGGGCCTGCAAATAGTGGTGTATGGCATACAGAGAGGCCTGGGAGGATTGGAGGTCTTTCCTGTTGATCTCATCTATCGGCCATGGAAACACGCAGAAGGACAGGTATGAGACAGCATCTGTTACATCAGGCTAATGTAACCGAGCACTGTGTAAAAACAAAACTTTAAAATTCATTCTCAAGCAGTACTATAGTTTGAGTGTTGCCTCTTTAAATGTCTAATAGTTTGTCCTTTTCGGTTGCAGTTGTCATTCATTCAGCACTCTCTGATGAGCCCTGAGGTGTTTTGCTTTGCTGACTACCCTTGCCACACTGTGGCAATTGACATCCTTAAAGCCCCACCAGAGGATGACAACCGGGAGATTGCTACCTGGTACGGTAACTTGTCTTGATTTTTTTTTTCTAATTAAACAGTGTTTCCTGTGGCGTATTATAATCGAGGCAGTTTATTGTATGGAATGTGCTTGCTTACGTTTTTACTCAAGAAGTGATTTTCTGATTAACTTATCACAGGAAAAGCCTGGACTTGGTGGAGAGCCTACTTAGGCTCTCTGAAGTGGGCCAGTATGAACAGGTGAAGCAGCTGTTTAGTTTTCCAATCAAGCATTGCCCAGATATGTTGGTCCTGGCATTACTGCAGATCTCCACCTCCTGGCACACATTGCGCCACGAGCTCATCTCTACCCTTATGCCCATATTTCTGGGCAACCACCCCAATTCTGCCATCATCCTGCACTACGCCTGGCATGGACAGGTTAGTGTCTTTGTCAGTGCTTGTTGTTTTTAGTCACTTATTTGTTGTCCTGCTTTTTTCCTAGTTTGCTTTATAGCTTTGGTTAAATATACAAGTTCTGTATGTATTAAACCTCCTGGTTGTGGTTGTTGTTCCAGGGACAGTCTCCCTCCATTCGTCAGCTAATTATGCATTCAATGGCTGAGTGGTACATGAGAGGGGAGCAGTATGATCAGGCCAAGCTGTCTCGCATTCTGGACGTGGCCCAGGACTTGAAGGTTTGTTAGAAAACACAAAAAAATTGACATGAAAACGGAGTGTACAAGCAATAGCACATGAAACTAAATGGTTTTATTAATCTTTGGTCATAATAAGGGATGTGATAATTATTGCTAGAACATTAGTAAATGGAAATGCTTATTGTGACTCAGATTGGTGGAAAGTTGTATGGACCAGCATAAAAATTCAAAAGTATAATTTTATAAAATTCAGAGATTGATGTAAAATTTGTTAATTTGTTTTGTTATATTTTTCTTTATTACTTTAGTCTCTGTCAATGCTGCTGAATGGTACTCCATTTGCCTTTGTTATTGACCTTGCTGCACTCGCCTCTCGACGTGAATACCTCAAACTTGACAAATGGCTGACTGACAAAATCAGAGAACACGGAGTAAGCTTTGATGAGCAGTTATATCACATTTCTACTATTTTTAACATATTGCACAATGTTTTGGTTAAAAAACTTTGTGTTCTGCACCTGTCAGGAACCTTTTATTCAGGCATGTGTGACATTCCTCAAGAGGCGCTGCCCATCCATTATGGGGGGTTTGGCCCCAGACAAGGACCAGCCCAAAAGTGCCCAGCTACCGCCGGAGACCTTAGCCACAATGCTGGCCTGTCTGCAGTCTTGTGCTGGGTGAGACTACCTAGGCGTCTATTACTGTACTGTAACATGCCTGTTAAAAACCCGGCAATAATAAATAACTCGACTCACTAATGTCAGAAGGTTTAGTCATAGCAACTGGACTTCTTTCTTTAGGCAGAGACGTTTCGTTCTGCAGAACTTTTTCAACCTGAAAATTGAAAAAAAGTTCAGTTGCTATGACTAAACCTTCTGACAACTTCACCTGGATAAATGAGAATCTTCAGTCAACTGACTATTTTTCTACCATTTTGAACATGTATCTAAGTAAAAGATAAAATTTAGATTACAACATTTCTAGGAATTGGATGTTTTATAGAAAGATTTGTTTCCCTTTTTTTTAGAAGTGTATCCCAGGAGCTGTCTGAGACTATCCTGACCATGGTAGCTAACTGCAGTAATGTCATGAACAAAGCCCGGCAGCCACCACCAGGGGTAATGCCCAAGGGACGTGCCCCTAGTACCAGCAGCCTTGATGCTATCTCACCTGTACAGGTATTTTTGTCTGTCTCTGCAGATGGATGTTAAATCATTGTAATTTTTAATGTCTTCAGTGATCTTTATGACTATGTTGCTTTAACATGTTATATTCGTAGAGCTGACCGCCCATCCCTTTCTGCTGTGTCTCGCTCTCTTTGTCTTTCTCCTTTCCTTGCTCTCTAGATGGACCCTCTGGCTGCCATTAGTACTTTAAGCCTGGGGAGTACAGTCACCTCACACACTCAGAGCATGCATAATTTCTCAACCACACTGACTTCAGTTTTCAGTAATCCTCAGTCTCCAGCAAAGGCCTTTCCTCCTCTCCCCAACCCCAACCCCAGCACATTTGTGGGCATTGGCAACCTGTCCTCACAGCTCCCTGGTATGGACTCTGGTACTACAACCTTTTTATTTTTCTTTTCAGATTAATAAACGCCTATTTTACAACTTGGATTGGATCTTAATTTTTCAAGGTTATGTTATATTAGAGTTTAAAGGTGCTGATTGAAATAAAGTGGTGTTTCTTCTAGGACCCTTGGGCTCGGGAATCGGCTCTGGTATTGGTTCGAGTCTGGGGATGGCAACAGTGAGCACCGACCCTTTTGGCCCAAGGAAGATCAGCACGCCAGGCCTGAACCCACCGACCTTTCAGCAGAGTAAGATGAAGGCCTGTAAGTGGTGGTGGTAGTGGTGTGACTGAGAGCCCCGCCCTGTGCCGCTCAGCACTGTATTTCCTCTACTGTGGTCATGATTATTTTCTTTCAAATTTGTAATATATCAAGTCTCACTAGTTTTTACTCGGCTGTTATGAGGCTATTGGTGTCTTAACATTGACAGTATAAATTTCATGCCTATGACTGTTGTTGTAGAGGAAATACAGATCAGTCTTCCATTCCTTGTCTCCTTATGCTTACGGCCCCACTTTTATCATTTTTCGATTTATTTTATTTATTGACTTGAGTTGATCAGTCATAATGCTTTATTATGTGATGTATCATTTGATTGCAAAAATGATTTTCACCATTATGAGTTACCTCTCCCATGCTTATGTTTGATAACCATATTGAAGCAGGGGGCACTTCTGCCTCAAAAAGATGACTTTCTTTTATTTTTTTTTAACTCTTCTTTCAGCCGACCTTTCTCAGGTGTGGCCCGAAGCAAACCAGCACTTTAGTAAGGAGATAGACGATGAAGCAAACAGTTACTTCCAGCGCATATACAACCACCCACCTCACCCGACTATGTCTGTTGATGAAGTATGTAGCACAGTTTTGTATTTTTGAAAATAGGCACATGGTCTGAATCAAATTCTACATGCTTTAGGGAAATTGACCATTTGTTGTGTTACCTTGTCCAGGTGCTGGAGATGCTGCAGAGATTTAAGGATTCAACCATCAAGCGTGAGCGCGAGGTGTTCAACTGCATGCTGCGCAACTTGTTTGAGGAATATCGGTTTTTCCCCCAATATCCAGACAAAGAGCTGCACATCACTGCTTGCCTTTTTGGTGGCATCATTGAGAAGGGTCTTGTCACTTACATGGCCCTGGGTTTGGCCCTCCGATATGTTCTTGAAGCCTTGAGAAAACCCTATGGATCTAAAATGTATTACTTTGGAATTGCTGCCCTAGATAGGTTCAAAAACAGGTACTGAAATGTTTTTCTTTTGTCAGATGAGTTTTACTATAAACAGTCATCTTCCGTTAGACTGACATCTTCTGTATTCCTAGACTTAAGGACTACCCTCAATATTGTCAACACCTGGCTTCAATTGCTCACTTCTTGCAATTCCCCCACCATTTACAAGAGGTAATTAGGTTTCCTTAATTTAGTTTTTCTCACTATTTCACATATTTTCATAAGCATGATTTACACACAAGGCTTCCCACAGACAGATAAGTTTAAATCTCTCGCTCTGCTCCTTACAATATTGTGCGTGCAGTATATCGAGTATGGCCAACAGTCACGGGACCCACCAGTGAAGATGCAAGGTTCCATCACCACCCCAGGCAGCCTGGCACTGGCACAAGTTCAAGCACAGTCACAGCAGCCTGGTGTCCCCAAAGCCCCACAGCCTGGTCAACCCAGCACTCTTGTTACCACAACAACTACCACCACCACGGTAAGCAAGACCACCACAATCACAAGACCGACAGCCAGCGGCTTCAAGAAGGATGTACCTGTGAGTTTGGCTTTGAATTTTAAGTTCTCAAAATATTCTGCATGTAAGACATTTAGAGTGTTTAAACACCAGTGTTAAAGAAAATTATTTTTCCTACATGTAGCCCTCCATTAACACTACCAACATTGACACCCTGCTGGTGGCCACCGATCAAACAGAGCGGATTGTAGAGCCTCCAGAGAATGTACAGGAGAAAATTGCCTTTATCTTCAACAACCTTTCACAGTCCAATATGACGCAGAAGGTAACGTGAAGTTCAAAATATTTTCTGTATGCAAGAACAGTCCTAAATGTTCATGCTGGAAGTTCTATAAACCACGTGTGTTTCAGGTTGAGGAGTTAAAGGAGACGGTGAAGGAGGAGTTTATGCCCTGGGTGTCTCAGTATCTGGTAATGAAGCGCGTCAGCATTGAGCCCAACTTTCACAGTCTCTACTCAAACTTCCTGGACACTCTCAAGAACCCGGAGTTTGTCAAGATGGTCCTCAATGAAACCTACAGGAATATCAAGGTAAAACACTGAGGACATGACCACACAGGATAAATTGGTTTCTTTCCTGTTGTAATGTTGCTGAATACCTGTGATTTCTTCAAGGTTCTACTGACCTCTGACAAGGCAGCTGCCAATTTCTCTGATCGCTCTCTGCTGAAGAACCTGGGCCACTGGCTGGGTATGATCACACTGGCTAAAAACAAGCCCATCCTCTATACGGTAAGACTTTCTTCATTTGTTCTGCAGTGTCGGTCTATTGTGGGTCTCCTGCTTTCAATTGACTAATGTTTATGTTTCCCCCCCTTTTTTTCCCTCTAGGATCTGGAAGTCAAATCTCTGCTGCTTGAAGCCTATGTGAAAGGTCAGCAGGAGCTGCTCTATGTGGTTCCTTTTGTGGCAAAAGTTTTGGAGTCCAGCCTGCGCAGTATGGTGAGTAACAAACATAGGCTGCGGTGTTGCTGTGCCTTTTGAGATGACCTCATTACTGCCAATCACTTGTGGTGGTCATGGTGATTTTTAACTTGTGTGTGTCTCTGCTGTAGGTTTTTAGGCCTCAGAATCCCTGGACCATGGCCATCATGAATGTTCTTGCTGAGCTGCACCAGGAACATGACCTCAAGGTAGTTGATTCCTTTTTTTAGTTACTTGAACTCTGGTCAGATGTGCTTATGTTTAAGTCTAGTCATTCTAAAACACAATGGTGCTAATAATCATTTTATGACCTTTTGAAATACTGTGGTGATTCACTATTCACATCAGCCTGTTGCCTAGAACTAATCGTACAGCTGTTTCTAGCAGTAAAATAAACTAAGAAAATTCAACTACAGTAAAAGTCATTGCACAAACGAAAGGTAACTTAAAATCTCAACATGGTTTTCTTGTTCCCTGCAGCTCAATTTAAAGTTTGAGATTGAAGTTCTGTGTAAGAACCTGTCTCTGGACATCAATGACCTCAAGCCAGGAAATCTGCTGAAAGACAAGGACAAGTTAAAGAACCTGGAGGAGCAACTGTCCGCACCAAAGAAGGAGGCAAAGCCTCCAGAGGAGATGTTACCAGTTTCTACTACAGGTGGGTGATTATTAATAATTTTGTGATACTGACTTATTAACCAACAGCCCACAGTAAAATGAGAACCTCTTGGCTTTGCCTTGGTAGATTTTACTGTTTCAATCTATAGTTTGGGATTTGTGATAACAAACCTCCCTAAAGAAACTCACTTCTGGTCACATTAAGGCAGGGGTCTCAGACTCGCGGCCCGCGGGCCATCTGCGGCCCCCGGGACCGTAATTTGCGGCCCCCGTCTTAATATGAAAGATTAATATTAGTGCGGCCCGCAAGATTGATAAGAATGACACTTGTTGTGTGCGGAGCTGAATGAACCAATCACGGTGAGGTATATGGCGCTACAGGGCGGGACATCGGCCGGGCTGTCCAGTGCCTCGCTCACTCATTGGTTCATTCCTCTAGTCAGCTGGGCGGAGGAGAAGCCGCGAAGCTGCTGACTCCGCTCGGAGCCAACAGTCCTCCGCTGTGATCTCTGATCCAGCCTGTATCTGTAGCATCTCCACCATGGCCGAGAGCTGCGGTGCGCATGTTCTTCTCAGAAACTCCGACCTTCTTATTGTAGAAGCGTTGCGAGTGAAAGTGAAACTTAACACTAAGTGCGTTTACATGACGCTTGAGAAATTCGGATAACTGCTGTTACCCGAGCAAAGAGCAAAAGTGCGCATGCGCTCTCGCGCAACTGAAAGTTCAAGTTAAATTACAGAGACCCAAAGATGTCTCTTTCAAAGCCTGCAAAAATAAATACATACACATAATACATACATAATAATAAATATTAAAAACAATTAGTTTTCTCTAGTCAGCCAGTCAATATGTGGTTTCTTCAGTTGTCTTCAAGTGTGTATTTATTTATTACTGATTGATTTTTTTTTTAATTTTTTTTTATTTAATTCATTATTTTGTGTTAAAAATAACGATGTTTGAGAACATTGGAATGTTTTATCATTGCTTTTCTTGTGGAAATCCTGATGAGGCTCCGCCTCCAGCGGCCCCCAGGTAAATTGAGTTTAGACCCCTGCGTTAAGGAGTCATTCAGCACTTGAATATGAACTATTGTCATTTTATTCTTAATGTTTGTTGGAACAATTACAGTAATAATTTAATGTTTTGTCGTATCTATTTTGCTCACTAAATTAAACCACAAAACAAAAAAACACGAGCCTAATATTTTTGTCAAATGAATGTTTAATTATTGTTTGGATAATGTACCTTTTTATGATCTTAATCAAATTATCATTTTGTGACCAACAGACTTTGTACCATTTCCCGCTCCTCCATCGACCCCAGCTGCCACAACTACTACTTGCACAACTACCGGGCCTCCAACGCCCCAGTTCAGTTATCATGACATCAATGTTTATGCCTTGGCAGGCCTTGCCCCGCATATCAACATAAATGTCAACGTACGTATTGGGTCCTGTGGACCACCAGCATAGTTGTTAGTGAAGTCGGTGTTCCACTTGAAAAGTTACCTATTCACGCTCACATTTCCCTCTGAAGATTCTTTTCTTGACTTTTTTCATGTGCATTTGTTTTCTGCTCAGATCCCTTTGCTGCAGGCACATCCTCAGTTAAAGCAGTGTGTCCGGCAGTCAGTGGAGCGAGCTGTCCAGGAGCTGGTGCACCCTGTGGTTGAGCGGTCAATCAAAATCGCCATGACAACCTGTGAGCAGATCATCAGGAAGGACTTTGCCTTGGATTCAGAGGAGTCCCGTATGCGTGTGGCTGCACACCATATGATGAGAAACCTGACTGCTGGGATGGCCATGATCACCTGCCGCGAACCCCTGCTCATGAGCATTGCCACTAATCTAAAGAACAGTTTTGCTGCTGCATTGAGAGTAAGTCCCTCCATAAGGTTTTACATCCAGAACTGCCAACTTAAGACACATTTCTTAGAAGACTGGAGTGGAAATGGACTGGACTGAACTTTAATGAGCAACACCTTTATCTGACAAGAC
The DNA here is from genome assembly GCA_032359275.1 of Microctenopoma steveboyesi. Lineage (NCBI taxonomy): Eukaryota > Metazoa > Chordata > Actinopteri > Anabantiformes > Anabantidae > Microctenopoma > Microctenopoma steveboyesi. Next base: position 3,622,145 of record JAUMHF010000023.1, on the reverse strand, counting down.
TCCACGTGTTGTGTGTTTGCATATATCTTAGGATATGTATGCACAGTATGTGTACAATTTTTGCTTCTCAAACCAAAACTATTTAATCTCCCAGGCACCAACACCCCAACAGAGGGAAATGATGGAGGAGGCTGCAGCCCGGATTGCTCAAGACAACTGTGAATTGGCTTGCTGCTTTATTCAGAAAACTGCTGTGGAGAAGGCTGGCCCTGAAATGGACAAGAGACTGGCCACTGTAAGTTATGATTCAGCCCCCTCTCCAGAACACGGCACACAAACAAATGTTTATGTTGAATACTAGTAGAAAAATAAACGACGCATTAATGTGCATGTATCTAGTTTCTGAACAGTGTCTGCTCTACTACTCTGCAGGAATTTGAACTGAGAAAGCACGCACGTCAAGAGGGACGTCGTTATTGTGATCCTGTAGTTCTGACTTACCAGGCTGAACGTATGCCAGAGCAGATCAGACTTAAGGTAAGATGGTACAAAGTGTGGTCCTTTCTTTATTGAAGCAGTCAACTACAATAAAATGCTGTCCTTCCTATTTGGCATGTTTGTGGATATTGTAAATGATCAGGAACTAACTGCGTGTATGTTGTAGGTGGGGGGAGTCGACCCTAAGCAACTGGCTGTATATGAGGAGTTTGCCAGGAACATTCCAGGTTTCTTGCCCAGTAATGATTTGTCCCAACCTACAGGCTTCTTGGCTCAGCCAATGAAGGCGAGTTGTTCATCTATTGCTACATAGTGCATTGTAAACCAAGGGCTGTGGTCCGTAAATCTCATAGACTTGACGTTGTCTCATAACAGCAACAGGCATGGGCTACGGATGATGTGGCTCAGATCTATGACAAGTGCATGGCAGACTTGGAGCAGCATCTTCATGCCATCCCTCCTGCTCTTGCCATAAACCCTCTGACCCAGGCCCTGCGCAGCCTGCTGGAAGCTGTTGTCTTGGCCAGGAACTCCAGGGATGGCATTGCTGCACTTGGCCTGCTGCAGAAGGTATGGCTTATACTTTCAGTTACAATAAAGTATGTAGAAGTGGTCTAAAACGGGGATGGTGGTTAATCAGCTAACCAGTTGTTACTAAGTAATTTTTCTTCTCCAGGCAGTGGAAGGTCTTCTGGATGCTACAAGTGGGGCTGATGCAGACTTGCTGCTTCGCTACAGGGAATGCCATCTACTGGTGCTTAAAGCCCTACAGGATGGACGTGCCTATGGCCCACAATGGTGCAATAAACAGATCACCAGGTGAGTTCGGGTTGAAGGATGTTTTTTAAATACTCCTGTTTTTTTCGTATTACTGTCCTGCTGAGACACTTCTTTTGGTTTACAGGTGTCTGATTGAATGCCGTGATGAGTACAAATACAACGTAGAAGCTGTGGAGCTTCTGATCAGAAATCATCTTGTCAATATGCAGCAGTATGACCTGCATTTGGCACAGGTAGAGATGAGTCTCTTTGTAGTTAAATATTTTAGAATCTTCTAATCAGATCTATTATAATTCAGTTGCATAAAAAGTATAAGTGCATGTCTGTTCTAAACCTGATGAAGAGATTAGCTTGTTGCTGAGTGAAGTGCCATTACTGATATCTTTTGTTTTCTTAGTCTATGGAAAATGGACTGCACTATATGGCAGTTGCATTTGCCATGCAGTTGGTGAAGCTGCTCCTAGTGGATGAACGCAGTGTCAGCCATGTCACAGAAGCTGACCTGTTCCATACAATTGAGACTTTGATGAGAACCTGTGCACATTCCAGAGCAAATGCCCCAGAGGGGTAAGTGTTTATATGTGAAACGCAGTATTGGGTTCTTATCTATGTATTCAAACTAACTTGGATTTGTCTATTGACCCTAGTCTTCCCCAGCTGATGGATGTTGTTCGCTCCAACTATGAGGCCATGATTGACAGGGCCCACGGTGGACCCAACTTCATGATGCACTCTGGGATTTCACAGGCTTCAGAATACGATGATCCCCCAGGCCTAAGAGAAAAGGCAGAGTACCTCCTGAGGGAATGGGTCAACCTGTATCACTCAGCTGCTGCTGGCAGGGATAGTACCAAAGCCTTCTCTGCCTTTGTTGGCCAGGTAAACGGTTTGTAAACATCTGGTCACATCAGAAAACAATAATTAGAACTGTTTCTTGTTTACCTTATGTCCTCCTTTTTTTTCTGTAGATGCACCAGCAGGGTATCCTGAAGACCGATGACCTGATTACAAGGTTCTTCCGGCTGTGCACTGAAATGTGTGTGGAGATAAGCTACCGGGCACAAGCTGAGCAGCAGCACAATCCAGCTGCCAGTGCAGCGATCATCAGAGCAAAGTGTTACCACAACCTGGATGCCTTTGTGAGGCTCATAGCCTTGCTGGTCAAACACTCTGGAGAGGCCACAAACACAGTGACAAAAATCAATCTCCTCAATAAGGTACAGTAACATGAAATCAAAATACCAAGCCTGCTATTTTATTTATGCTACTGCAGACCAAAATCTAAACTTGTAACAAAAGTGTTTAGTTTTTTAAATGGCTGCCAATATGTATCTTTTCCCTAACGGCCAGTTCTCGCGCTGAACCGAAATCGTACCTGGTCTACATGATCTTTGTTGTTCTAATTTGTTTGTAGGTGCTGGGCATCGTAGTTGGGGTATTGATCCAGGATCATGATGTTCGGCAGACAGAATTCCAGCAGCTGCCATACCACCGCATTTTCATCATGCTGCTGTTGGAGCTCAATGCCCCTGAACATGTCCTTGAGACCATTAACTTCCAGACTCTCACCGCCTTCTGGTGAGGCCACACCCACACTTGATCTGCCTGTGCAGAGAAGCTGTGGAGATAGTGCTGCACTGGAAATTGGTTGCCACTGAAAACTGGATTTTAGACTTGTAATACTTGTTTATGTAGCCTCAACACATTTTGGAATGTGTTTAACCGTTAGGACCCTTTTCACTGCTTTAACACTAAACACACAAATTACCAGATTTGGTACACCACCCTCAGAGTGCTTATTAGACAATCGTTTGCAAAATACGGTTTACATAAAACAGTTTTGGAGATGCTGCCCAGCTCCAGTAGATTGTACAAACAGGCTTTACATACAGTAAATAAAGCATTCAAACTGCAAACACATCTTTGTCCTTGCAACATAAAAGTGTGGATAATTTGAGTTGCATTGCATTTGACCTCATGTATGTATTTTTTTTTTGTGCATTTGCAGCAATACCTTCCACATCCTGAGACCCACCAAAGCCCCTGGCTTTGTGTACGCCTGGCTTGAGCTCATCTCCCATCGTATCTTCATTGCCAGGATGCTAGCGCACACACCACAGCAGAAGGTATGGAAAATCTAATTTACACATGTATTAAATACCTCACAATTTCCAATTGCCTTACCTATATATTTGTGTATTTGTTTGAATTTGTATATTATGTTTACTTCCAGGGATGGCCCATGTATGCACAGCTACTGATTGATCTCTTCAAGTACCTGGCCCCTTTCCTGAGGAATGTAGAGCTCAACAAACCTATGCAAATCCTCTACAAGGTGCACTTTCTGTTGTAGTAGAAGTGAAAGCTTTTGTATTTAGGGTTTGACTATTGCAGCCTCATGGGGCTCCTCTTGTAGCAAAAAGTTTACAAAGAAATGAATGTGCTTATGACTTGTGCATTTTTCTCCTATAAGTAGTTTGGACAGAAGAACTTAACAGAATTTCTTGGCACTCGTAACTTGTTCCAGGGCACGCTGCGAGTGCTGTTGGTCCTGCTGCATGATTTCCCAGAGTTCCTGTGTGACTACCATTACGGCTTCTGTGACGTTATCCCACCCAACTGCATCCAGCTCCGCAACCTCATCCTCAGTGCCTTTCCACGCAACATGAGGCTCCCCGACCCATTCACACCCAATCTAAAGGTAGATTTGAGAGACATAAACGCACGCTTCTCAACAGTGAACAGTTCCAGCTGCTGCAGCAGTTTTAACAGTTTTCTGTGGAACTTGGTCATGTTGACATGTTAAATGTTGTTTGAAATTAAACCTGATGTCTTCAGCACCCGATTATAAATGCCTGTTTGCCACAGGTGGACATGTTGAGCGAGATCAACATCGCTCCCCGTATCCTCACCAACTTTACAGGAGTTATGCCGTCTCAGTTCAAGAAGGATCTGGACTCGTACCTGAAGACCCGCTCACCAGTCACTTTCCTGTCGGAGCTGCGCAGCAACCTGCAGGTAGGACCACTGTCCATCTACTACTTTTTCAACTAATTCTTGTGTGTGTGTCTGTGTGTACATTATTCATCTTGTGTCCAGGTTTCGAATGAGCCGGGAAACCGCTACAACATCCAGCTGATCAATGCTCTAGTGTTGTATGTAGGCACACAGGCAATCGCTCACATCCACAATAAGGGCAGCACCCCCTCCATGAGCACGATCACCCACTCTGCACACATGGACATTTTCCAGAACCTGGCAGTGGACCTGGACACAGAAGGTAAGAAAGCCATCTAAGCTTTAGCAAAAAAGTTCTGGAGAGTCGAGTTAGAAACTTTTTTGCCATGTTTCTCAATTAACATGACACCTGATTTTTAGCGCAGCATCTGTAATCTGATGAAGTTCCTGCTGTTTTGTCCTCCAGGCCGTTACCTGTTCTTGAATGCGATCGCCAATCAGCTGCGCTACCCGAACAGCCACACTCACTACTTCAGCTGCACCATGCTGTATCTGTTTGCTGAGGCCAACACGGAGGCCATCCAAGAACAGATCACCAGGTGAGACTGAATCTGATCAGAGTGGAAGGTTCACTGCAGTGTTGCATGTCATGACTGCCATGTAAATGTTTTTTCCCCCTCTGCAGGGTTCTGTTGGAGAGGTTGATAGTGAACAGGCCACACCCTTGGGGTCTCCTGATCACATTTATTGAGCTGATCAAGAATCCTGCCTTCAAGTTCTGGAGTCATGACTTTGTGCACTGTGCCCCTGAGATTGAAAAGTAGGTCCCTATTTTAGTTCCCCATTTATTTATCTTTTTCTATTGCAACTTATGTGAAACGCTAATACTGAGCTTTTTAGCCAGTAGGGCGTGTTGGTCAGTCAGTATCAGCAGAGATGTCAGATGTATCTTTGATTGGGTCCTCTCCTCCTCTTAGGCTGTTCCAGTCAGTAGCCCAGTGCTGCATGGGACAGAAGCAGGCCCAGCAGGTGATGGAGGGCACTGGTGCCAGCTAGCCTGTGCACCTGTCAGCTCGTAGCCCTCGGGAGAGATGCAGCAGCCTTGACCCACTCCCCCACCACACATCCACACACACCTCCCTTTTTACTGTTGGCACTGGATTAACTGGCAACCACAGTTGTTGAAATGTTGACAAAAGGACTACTGCTCACAGATCTGAAGAGTTTGATTTTTGTTTATCCCTTTTGGGTTGAATTGAGACAGAATGGATTGGGACATGCTGTTTAATATACTTTTTTGATGCTTTGATGTAAATATTGAAGATAAAAAGGGAGAAGGGGAGAGTAGGATAATGGGAGAGCAATGAACATGTCAAAATAAATGTATTCTGACATGTAAAGATATTGAAACATGTTTTCATTCACTGCCGAGGTCCTTGGTTTGCTTTCTTCCCACACATTTTTTTTGTTTGTTTTGGCTGAATGGTAGAGGATTAATGAAAAAATGTTGCCTGCTACTTTTATTTGATTCCTTTTTATCCCTGAGTGGGACAGGAAGATGATGTTTGATCTCCCAGGTGGGGTGGGGATGGGTCTACTCCCAGTGTGTCTGTGTGTTGGTGGAGACAGTTTGCTGATATTTGTCAATTTGAAACTGGCTCTGGAAGTCTCTCCCTGGCACTTGTAAAATTTTGCAAAGTGATGGCGACATAGTATCTTGACGATTTGTACAAAGATCCAAACTGAAGAACAACAATAGAAGGACCAATACAGCCCATTTTGTAACATTTTGAATGTTTTGTAAATGTATTGGTCCACGTGTTGTATTTTGTAGTCCTTTCTAGTTTGCCTTTAGTTCTTGCTACTTAACTGCAGTATGCATACATACAGTAAATAAAGCATTCAAACTGCAACACATCTGTTTCCTTCTAACACAACAGGAAGATGATGCTGTTACAGCAGGTGTTTGAAATGTAGGTCTTGGTTTTTTGTAATTCTGATCTTTAGCCCAGGTGTTTGACATTTTGCATCTTGTTTCTCAGCACTATTTAATCTTACAAGCTTTTACATGTTACAACATGAATTTATTTAATGGGACAAATGGTGAAGACTTCACTTGGCATTACAAAAAGATTGGCACATATTTCACCTGGATGCAAAGTCACCTTTGCTGTTTTCTAAAGCAAAAAGATCCAGGAGACGAACTGAGCCCGGTGCTGTCGGTAAGCACCGACGGTCTTTTAAGAAGATGTGGTGTACAAATTCTGTAAACTGTCCCAGTCTGGAACAGATGTGGTTATGAGCTCAGAAATGTAACCCTTCTCTAGGTGATGTGTGTGTGTGTGTGTGTGTGTGTGTGTGGTTTCCACCTTGCAAAAACACTTGGCACAGTTGTATGCATTCTATGTTAAGAGTTCAAAACGAAGCACTAGCATTCAACAGGACACGGAATCAAAGAAATTTGTTTTGCAAACAAAGTTGCGTTAGAGAGTCCCATTGTGAGTCCCCTCTCATGACTTCAAGACTTCGTCAGCTGCATCATTCTGTACAAGATGCTTCTCTGTCCATGTCGTACCTGCAGTGCATTTTGCTGCCTTCTGCTCAGTTTTGCAAATTCTGCCTTGTCCTCTATCAGCACCCGGTCTCTGTCCACACCCATTCTCCCCTCCCCATCTCTGTAGGACACCAGTGTCTGACGGGCAGCTTCGTGGATCAGCCATTTCCATGAGGCCTTTAATCCAGCAAGACCCTCGTAAGAGAAAGCCAGAGCAATCTTCTCCTCTTCCTCATCATCTTCCTCCCATCCTTCATTTTCTTTGAACTCTGAGAACTCCTCCTTTGACATGCCCAGCACCTAAAGATACACAGTACGAGTGTGTGTTAGTGTCCAATAAGAGTTTGTTTAGAGCAGCCCACTATCAAATGTGTTGCACGTACAATCTCACCTTAAGGAAAGTATGAAGCTCTGTGTCTGTAAGACAACCCGATTTACCAAAGACAAAAGCTCCTTTCTCTTGTGTTGTCTGACAAAGGATCTCCCATTTCTCATCCACCAGCTGCTGGTCCGAATCAGACTGAATACCTTGGAAGATAAGCAGATAATACCATGTGTTAAAAGCCACCGTATATCCATTTAAACTAGTCTGGTTATATTCATCTAAACTGCAGAACTACCTGATCTTTTTACCACTTCTCTTCATGCAGTTTATTAACACTTTAAAAATTGCCTTGCAAATCACCTTGTGTGACAACTTTGTAGAGGTTTCTGACGGGGATGTCAGCAGTGTCGTTGCTGTTGCTTGGGTATGGTTCTGTGAAGCCATACATGTGCAGCAGCTGCCAGTTGGCCATCTGCCCGTAGGTGTTAAAAACCTCCTCGCCTTTACAAATGGGCCGCACGCAGACCATCTTCAAACTGTCCTGAAGAAAATGACAGAACGAGGCTAGGGAGACTACCTAGACAGTCTCTGCTCCTACAATGCATTACATTAATACTATGATCAGAATTTTAAAGTACTTCGATATTAACAGTGAAGTAGATGTGTCCTTACTGGCGTGAACTCCAAATTAGCATTGTGATTGGACACATGGTTGAGCATGTCAGCCATGGGAACCATCATGGGCGGGCTGGAAGGCTTCTCCTCCTCTTCCTCATCCTCATCGTCTTGATCCTCTTCCTGTGGCTCTTGAAAACTAGAGAGGATGGAGGAAGGGTAACTTATGATGGTGGGGGCAAAGGTTGAGATACTTGTAAATAAGGGTATTTGTTGTGTGCTGAACCTGTAGGCCATGACAAAGGCAACCAGTTTAGTGTACAGCTCCAAAGTGTGAATGTCTGGGGTCCAGAGGTCAGGGTGCCTGGTGATGAAGGGTAGGACTACGTCTGTGTACTCCTTCTGGATATTGGCCAAGTCTGCGTCCACAGCCTCTGGAATGCCTGTTCCCCTCAATAGAGTGTCTCTCTCCTCTTTAGACCTGAACAGAGCAACTGTGTCAGAGGGAAAAACACAGACACCGTGAGAAGAAAACTGTTTCATACCAGAACATTGGGTGGTCCAGCATCTTGAAATCGGGCCACAAAGAGAGGTAGGGTTTCCAGAGAGACTGTGACGACGTATACTCATACAGCAGAGCCAGCAGCAGGGGAACCCAGCCAGACGAGCTCTCCACAGAGGACCTCTCTAGGAGGAGAAGAAGACAGAGAGGTGTCATTCGTGCAGAAATGTGTCTTTGTAGATGTATTTTGTAGTGACAGCCACCTTTCTCCAGCAGGGTAGAAATCTTGGTTGTCCCTGGGTGGAGAAGAGCTGATCTGGGGACGATGAACAAAACCTCCCCTTCCTCTATGTCATCCTTAGCCAGCATGCCATACTCTGCAGCAGTTCCCTCTTTACACACATGCACCTGCAGATACAGAAATCTAGAAATCAGATCAAGTATCTTCAAATCCATCCTTACATGTCTGACCAAATCAATTCAGCTACATTAACACAAAATACTGCTTGGTTACTTTTTGTCTGAAAGGACACCTGTGCATGTAGTGATAACATACCTTAGTGCTGAGGACTAGACCCACTTGGTTGCACCACTGTAGAAAGCTCTGCAGGGGACCAAGCTCTGAGTCCTCATCTACCTGTCAGGAGCCGTGTCACACAGATGTGGTCAAGCAGATATACTCGATTTCCCCACTTAAGACGTCATTACCCAAACAATTTCAACGTGTCATCTTCAAATAAATGGTCTACTATGGTTGAAGGTACAGTTCTAAATCACTATTAAATACAAAAACCTTAAGTATGCTGATTATAACTGAGTGATTGACCAGTAAAAACGGGCAGAATAAGTGGTTTCCACAAACTGGTAGACATCTAAACAGTAGTTGTAGATACCACATGATGCTCAGCTATCAGCAGCTACACACATGTGCATAGTGATGCTAACTTGGTGTATACAAACACACATATGCATATGATTCAAAAGGTTTGTTGTTCAATTTAAGATGAAAAAGGTAACCTTGGCTCTTTTCGCTTCTGTTGCCATTTTGTAATCCTGACACCACAACCGGGATTTCACAGATACTGGTGAACTAGCACAATGCTAAAGGGCAGCATGTAGTCACGTGGCCTGAGAACACTTTGGGATCACTTCTACCTGAGCATTGTCTGGCAGGCAGACGACCCGGCGATCATGCCGAAGACTGTTAGAAAATCCTCTGTGGCAACAAAGCAAAAAACACAAAGAAACATGGACATGGATCGATAAAACTTCACATATGACTATCGACATAAATCAATCGTGCTGGATTTGTCCATCTTTTGGCTGAGTTATAATGCAATATTACGAAAGACCTTTAATGATTTATGTAGTTTTTATTACAATATCCTAACTGATAATTGTTTATTTTCTAGATAAGTCTAAATTAATGGGAAATTTCGGCTTTTAAGTGAGATCCAGGTATTACAAAAAGTGACAGACTAACATCGTTGGTCCTTTTCCCTCCACTAGTTGGTGTTGTTTTGCAGGATGAGATCTTGGCCTTCACCACATCAGCACTTGGTCGTGTTGTGCCTTATTCTGTGGCTTGTGTCGCATATTGTATCTAAATATCTGTGAAGGTTCTCGGTCATCCAGGTCATGGTTATCTCAAAAAGGTTTATCCAATAGCAACTGGACTTAGTAGGTTTCTTGACGACGTTTCG
>JAUMHF010000023.1:3566225-3612170 GCA_032359275.1 Microctenopoma steveboyesi | reverse complement strand
AAGCCCTCTGGATAGAAGGGCGAAACGTCGTCAAGAAACCTACTAAGTCCAGTTGCTATTGGATAAACCTTTTTGACATATTGTATCTACTCTATTTGTGTAATGTGATAATTGGCCCATATATATTATTTACACTGAAACACTGATTGTAATGACGTGGACCACCAATACATCGGCTCGTTGGTCTAGGGGTATGATTCTCGCTTTGGGTGCGAGAGGTCCCGGGTTCAAATCCCGGACGAGCCCTGCTTTTAAAATCCTCCACTAAAATTTTCCTCAAACTACACTACAAAAATACATGCCATCCCTGAGTAGCACATACAATCCAAACATACCTACACTATGAATTAGGCAACAAATGAGTACCTCAAAACAAAGCCTAATAATTTTCAATATTTTAACACATTAAATAATAATGAAGAAATATATCCATGTAATTACAAGCTGTACAGTATGGTAGTAGATAGTTTGAGTTGAGATTCGTATTTAGTTCTGTAACACACTAATTAGCCTAGCCTGCAGATCAGGAAAAAAACAAACAAGGCATCACATACTACTAGAATTAGTAGACAAAACATAGTAACAGAGAGAACAATAAGATTGCTCCATGTGTTGTTAGATATTTCACACTGGTAGGTGATAACTGATTGGCAGCTTTATATGTAGTATTTGGGGGAACATAAATGTTACCAGCAGAGGGTGGTATTGGACCAAATGAGAGCACACTGCCACATCACCAATTCAGTATAGCCAAACACAGATGTTCACCTCCTCCAAAACAGATGTTAATTTTTCAAGTCAGGCTCGTTGGTCTAGGGGTATGATTCTCGCTTAGGGTGCGAGAGGTCCCGGGTTCAAATCCCGGACGAGCCCTGCCTTTTGTTCTGAATGGGTCACACACTTGCAGTTTAACTTCTGTGAAACAAACATGCACACATATTCTGTCAGTGTCAGGCCACTGACAAGATATTTTTATATCTGCTGCTTTGTGTTGTTGTTATTGCCTGTTCCTTTCTCTCTCTTCTTTCCACTCACCCCAGTCGGATATTTTTACCTATATTCTGTAAGTTCTTAAACCTTGCAATGTAAACTGCCTCGAGATGAGGCAAATCAGCAAATCACCCAAACAATGGACACTGAGACAAACACTGAAGGAATCTTAATGTTTTTGATGTTATGATGTGTTTCTTTTAATGATAGCTGTCAAATTTTAATAACAAAAAAACACACACAGAGCGACATCTGTTCATCAGATATATTATATCTGAGTGTGATATAGAGATCAGAGGAGTATTATAAGCATTACTGGCCATTTAGAGATATAGTCCATGGTGTGTTTTTTCTCTAGATTACAGCAGGTATGTCTGGTTGACAAGCTGGCCCCGATGATGCTAGTCCCAATCCTCTAAAAGAGTAATATTACCCCGGTAATAACTGATAATAACTCTCATAAGCCACATGATTAAGAGGGCACACTTATGTTTATAGAGCGGTACTTTTAAAAGTAGCAATGTGCAATAAACAACTTTAAAATCCATTAGTCAAAATTTTCCAAGATTTGTAAATCGTCATAAAAATGTAATTGCTCCCCAGCACTAAACATTTGTTAAGATCAAAATAGTGTTTGCAATGTGTTTTTTAACACCTCACCACTTGATTTATATGAAAAACATGAAAAGTTGGGCTCATCCAGGATTGAACCCAGGACCTTTCACACCCACAGTGACAATCATTTCCCCAAAGCAACAAGTCAATAAGCAACACATTACTTTACTATATCCAAAGCAACTTACAAGAAGAAGGCACCAGCAGTTACCATTCGGTTTCTGTAAATTCTTAGTTCCCACAAACTAAGAGCCCTGACAAGGCCGAACTCGTCAAGATAAACAACATCCCAGGAATTGTTAACAATTGTTGACAATTTGTGTGTGTGTGTGTGTGTGTGTGTGCTAGAATCATTTGAAATACTAATGACAACTCCCTGTGACAACTATGTTTGTGATTGAACCACTCTAACAAGTAGTGGACATTCATTAGAGCAGTTCTTTCACAGAGTCAGTTCCCACTTCCTTCACTAAAACTGACTACTGTCTATATTTACATTTTCACTGCACTGCAACTATAAGGTGAAGTTTGTTTATTTGCTGGGTGGTAATCTGATTCTGAATATTGTTTTTGTAATTATGTTTTTTCTAAATATCTATCTAAATATGCTAATACCAACAAGTTTAACTGCTGCTGCCTTCCATAAACATATAAGTGAGACCAGCAGGTGGTGCTATTGGACTAGATGAGATTTGGAGCAGCAGGATGCATACAGCTAGAAAGCCTTGAAGTATAAGGCTCGTTGGTCTAGGGGTATGACTCTTGCTTAGGGTGCGAGAGGTCCTGGGTACAAAACCCTGACCAGCCCTGTTTGTTTTTTTACCTCTGGGAGGAAACACACATTTAAGAAACTCAAATTATTTCTAAAGTAAAAAAAAATTTAATGCTGCAAAATGTTAGGTTCAACTTCAAGAAACAAAGTGCTATAATAGTGCACACACACTTTGTCAAAGTGTTTATATATGGTATTTAGAAATGTGGTGCATCATTCAGGTGGTAATGCCAGAAAAGCATATTCCTGGTGTGTGTAACACAATTGGCCGATAGAGCTGTTTCTAATTCTGATATTTCAAATGAGATTACACTTGCATCTGACTTGTGTTGCTCTGATGCAACATTTGACTGTATTTCATTATAAGAAGTATTAAAATTCATGTCGTATAAATGCTAATTCATCAGTTTTAAGAGTTTAAACGTAGGGATAGGTGGCACAGACAGACACTTCTGTGGTGTGCTGTTTAGCATTATGACAACAACCTTGTTGGTCCACTAGTTTGATTCTAGCTTTGGGTGTGATAGGTCTTAAATTGTTACCTGCAAACGTTAGTGTTTAAGGGCCTACAAATGTGTTCACATGGATAACATAAATGAAGACATACAGATAAATTAGGTTTATGGTAAGTTGATCGTTAGACAAGTGTATCACTAAACCAGCGACACACAAAAAGGGAGAGATCAAAGGATGTGCACTCTACTTACCTGGCTTTATATAGACTGTGATTTTATAGATGTGATGTATGTTTCTCTTCTGTACTGAACCTTCCTCAGCTCGTCTACAACATAAACAAAAACATATTAACAAACCCGAAAACAGATAAATTCAAAAACCAAATTTACAGAAATCAATCAATGGATGTTACAGTACTGATGATACTGATGTACTAGTACTCAACAGCTGAAAAAGGACTAGATTATTCTGTACAAAAAATAGTATGCTTTACAAATAGTATGCTTCTCTGTCACTGTTCTTGCATTACATCACAAAAGGTTAATGCTTACAGCTCTGTCTGCAACTGACCAGTTATCCTCACACCCATGACTTACACAATATACTTACTGACAGAAGAGGTAGATATATACACACCCTCAATACACAAATAAAAGTTTTGTGCAAGAATTCTTCTTAAAACATACTACTACCTACTACATAGTATCAAAAAGTACAAAAGTATCTGTAAAAACCATCAAAGCATCTGGTACAATGGGAGCTGTTTTGGACACTTTAATGTAATAACAACTGGTTAATCTGCAAACACTAGCTAGTACTTCAAGTCATAGAGAAAATAATTCCTTTGTAAAGCAGTGAAAGTAGCGTTAAATATGAAAAAGTACTTTAAGTACTTAGGCAAATTACCACCTCTGTTTGCTGTTAACATGGCTGAATAAATATGTCCTTCCTTATGCAAAACTATGCTAAACCTTACACATGAGAATAACACCGTCTCTAGTTACCTGCGTGTCATAAATAATACTGCTCCCCTTTCATTAGCTATTTCAATCAAATTCAACAACTATGAGAGAACAGGCTATATGCTCTTAATATGGCAAACGTTATGCATTTTCTTAATTTGCATTGAAAAGTTCAACGTTTAACAAATTTTAAATTAAGGCTAGGCACAATGTTATTGTCACAAACAAACAAAGTTTTCTGTGATAACTAGCCTACATAAGCATTAACGTCATGTGAACTTTATCAGCCTTCTCACTTCCGTTTTTATTCAGTTATAAAGACACATAAAAAATAAAATTACATGCTAAAAAACAAAAAGATGCACAGAACAACAAAGCTATGATGTAAAACTACCAAAAACAGAAGACTAAGACACAAGAGTCTTGAGAAAAACAGAAACGAAACAACAAATGACAAAAAAGGAGGTATACAATTAAAAACACAGGTGCAAATCTAGGTATTACCTCATTCTGGGGTTTAATACTCTCATTTTTTCTTAATACATCTATATAAAAGTACAAAGCAACATATGTGAACAAGATTTCTAAGCATTTATTACTGTGGGATATTTTAATACTTAAATATTATTCAGCCACTAAATGTTCATATTTTACTTTGAAAACAGCAGACAGGAAATGGTTGTTGGCAGGGAATCGACTGTCTCCTATTGCTGTGTTCCCCTGGCGTTACTATCCAGCTAGCTCATCGGCTGGCTGGCTAATTTTGACTAAAATTTTCCGATGATAAGCCGACCAGGTGAGATTGTACAAGGTTGTACAGTTTTCGAAAACACCGATATCTTATGTCTTAGCTTCGTCAATAGTTTGGAGTTGTTTTAGCCATGTTAACGCTAGCTAACTGCTAGTTCTTCGCTATGCTAGCCTGGCAAATCATTGAAAATAAAAAAAGACGATTTTCCTTCCCTTACTTTATATCGATAAAGGGGATACGATATGTTAGAGAGACACGCATGGTGTGTTTTGTTGCATAATTGCCATTTTTGTACAGCAAACGACAGGGAGATTAGCCAGATGAAAAGCTTTAGCTTGCCACTGTGTTGCTAGGCAACAGAACTCTTCGCTGTGTGTCTCAGGTAAAGCCTGTAATTACATTAGTGCAGCAAAATCACGCATTGACAATTTGCTCATATGACTTGTCTGCCTACTGATGCCAGTTTGAAAACACCTATTCAGAATAATATCACTCAAAGTCTTGTCCTGGTTCTTGTCTGATTAGGGACATACAGCAAGCAACATGTTGGTCCCCATATTCACTCTTAAGCTGAACCACAAGATTAACCCTCGCATGGTGACTATTGGGAAATTTGATGGAGTCCACCCATGCCTTACTGCAGCCACGCAGGCGGGAAAGGTGAGAGAACATTTTCACTCTTCCAAAATAACTGTAGTGAATAATGAACAAAGTGCTAATAGCATATTACTGTTGCTTCTGGATAATTAAAAACACTTAATTTGCTGTTTTCTCGGTTATTAACTACAAATCCTTTTGTTGTGGCCTATATATAGATCCTATATATATCAATTCAACTTTATTTATATAGCACCAATTCACAACATAAGTCATCTCAAGGCACTTTACATACTGAATAATGTAGAAAACCCAACAGTCCCACTTGACCAAGCATTAGGCAACAGTGCAGAGGGAAAACTCCCTTTAATGGAAGAAGCTTCCAGCAAAATCATACTCAGGGTGGGCAGCAATCTGCCTTGACCTGTTAGGGTGAGTAGATAGAGGAAAGAGAAAAGAACAGCAGGCAACAGAGATCAATACAACAACAAGGAGCAGCAGACAACTAGTTTACGGGTTAATAGAGTACCTACATTTTTCTAGGCTTCCAAACATGACAGTATTTTTTCCCTCAGATTTATATACCTTTCTTTTATACTAACTATACTGTTAAATACTACATACTACACTGTTACATGTTGTCATATTGCAGCACCAAGTCTTTCTATCTTTTTTTAAAGGTTTTTATCCACAATCCTCACACTCGTGGTCAGAGACCTGTCGCCCACCGACTCAGCCAGAGCAGCCAGGACTCTGACATTTCTCTGCTTAACATCAACCAGGCAGTCACGTGTCTGACGGCAGGAATGTTGAGACCCAATACCACTGGTGACACTCTGTTAGTTGGATCCCAGACTAATCTGCTGGCCTATGATGTCCATGACAATGCTGATATATTCTACAGAGAGGTACGTGGTGCTGTTCAGAATAAGGAGAATACACACTTGGGCTGTGGAGTCTGACAAAGCAAAAACAGTGAGAAAAGTAGTGCGTCTTTGAGGTTATCAGTCAATCAATCGGGTTATTTATTTATTTATTTTTTTGTTTCATTAATGTGTGATTTTTTTGCGTTGTTTTGCTGACAGACAGACAACTCCAGTGAAAACACGACCTCCTATATCTATACTGAAGTTTAAAAAAGAAAATATTCAATGGTTCAAAAACACAGAGGAGGACCCTAGCTTTAAAAATGTTTATGTTCAGTATTTCGCCCCAAGTGACTTTGTTTCTGTTTCTTTTATGTGAGTGTAGGTGACGGATGGAGCTAATGCTATTGTGTTGGGGAAACTTGGTGAAATCCCAACTCCACTTGCCATCATTGGAGGGAACTGTGCCTTACAAGGCTTTGACTATGAGGGCAATGACCACTTTTGGACAGTAAGATGACATTTTAACACTAGAAAACATCACACTGTGCGCTTCATTCAATATAGCATTCACTGAATATTGCTGTGACACAGCTCATAAGACGAATTAACGACTGATGTAAATAAACTAGCAGTAAATTAGCAACAACATTAGGATATTAGGCATATTGGGACTAGATCATTTGGGCAGTTTATTAGATCAGAGTTTTCAATGCACTTTTATTTTTTTTATTGCAGTTACATTTCTATGAGTTGCAATCATCAAATGTCTTATTCTTAGGTAACCGGAGATAACGTCAGATCTCTGGTACTCTGTGATTTCACTGGAGATGGTAAAAATGAGGTAGGACTTAGGGAGATTATCTTTCTCTTAGCTTTCATCTGTTTACTATTGCTCTCTGGTTTACCTATAAAGACGTAGTTTGTTCTGAGTTATTATGAGTTTATGTGTTTACAGCTCCTCGTAGGATCAGAGGACTTTGACATCAGGGTATTCAAAGAGGATGAACTTGTGTCTGAGATGACTGAAAATGAGGTAAATGGAAGCAGTGCACTGCACTCTGTTCAAGCCTGTTCACTTTCAATGATATTCATTTGCACTGACAACATTCTGTGCTGTATTATCATCATTATCATTATGCACTGGCAGCAGTGGCGTATTGTAGACTGTAATACCCATTTTGTGCTGGACAAGTGAAGAACAACACTTTCTGACGTTAGTTTTCCATCTATTCCATCTATCTTTCTCTACACAGACAGTAACATCACTGTGTCATATGCATGGCAGCAGGTTTGGTTACGCTTTGGCTAATGGCACTGTGGGAGTCTATGACCGCACTGCCCGCTACTGGAGGATTAAGGTAACACAATCATTTATGATAAAGCCTTAGTTTGCTTCTTTAGTTTGTGTAATTTATCATGCAAACTGTCCATTATATTTTAACTTTTCCTTGACAGTTTTAGGTCATATATATATTTAGACATTTTTACAGTGTGACTCAACATGACATTTATAACTTAAATGCAACATGTCTGTGTGTGTTTCTGTCTCCCTGTTCAGTCTAAAAATCATGCAATGAGCATACATGCATTTGATCTGAATGCTGATGGTGTTGTAGAGCTCATCACTGGCTGGTCGAATGGAAAGGTCAGTGTTCAACTTGACACGTCTGGCATCTAAAGATGACCTCTACCATTCAGAAATGTGAATGGCACTTGAACACAAGTTTTCATTAATTTGTTGTGCTCACACATTCTCCTTTTAATGCAGATTGATGCTCGCAGCGACAGGACAGGCGAGGTCATTTTTAAAGACAACCTATCCGCTTCTGTGGCTGGAGTGGTGGAGGGAGACTACAGGTTGGATGGACAGAAACAACTCATTTGCACATCCATTGAGGGAGAGGGTAGGTCCTGTGTGTGTGGATTCCTATCACACATGTTATACATCAAAACGATCAACTCAGTCATGACTTATCCACTTTTAAAATTTGTTGGCATTTTGAGTTACCATGGCAACATAAATTCTCAAAAACCAATACACAAGTTACTCCACCGGATAGACTGTGGATATGTATCAGGCATGTTATACATGAAAACAATTGTCTTGGTCATGACATGTCCCCAATTGTGGTTTGATAGCATGTTGAGTTACAATGGCAACGTAAATTGCCAAAAACCATACACGAGATGCTTTACAGGATGGACTGGGTATTCTTATCACACATAGTATACACCAAAATGTCTCTGCCCGGTAAATCCTGCTCTAAGATTAGTTACAATTGTTATTCACCTTTCTTTCACCTGAGAAACAACTAACTTGGAAACATCCTAAATTTTGGAATAGTATGGTGATATTGCTGGTGTAATTGCTTTAATTTTGTGTCTCCTGCAGTCCGCGGTTACTTGCCAGCCAGTAAGGACCTGAAAGGAAATCTCATGGACTCAAGTTCTGAACAGGACCTCATTAGAGAGCTCAGCCAACGGAGACAGAATCTGCTGCTTGAGCTACGCAATTATGAAGAAAATGCCAAGGTGTGTATATATATCGTATATGATATACGCGCACCGGGTTATAAGCAGTGCAGCTTCGTATCTTACCAAGGCCGTGCTAGTCATGTACCACATAAAATCAGTTCTATGTAAGAAAGCACAACCAGAATTAATTCATACATTAGGTGCACCACATTTTAAGGTTATGAGAAAATTGGGACCAAATACCACTGGTGACACTCTGACCCTATGGTCCAAAAAATACAGTCGTGTTTTGCAGATTAAAGTGTGGGATCATCAGCTGGTTTTGGGTTGTATATTGTTAGGGCTGGTCTCACAACACAGACTCATATGGTTTCAGGGTGTGTCTGAGACAAACAGTGGGATGGGTGTCATACCTGCCAACACTCAGCTCCAGACGGCGCTTTTTGTGAGACCTACTACAGAGGCCCAGAAGGCTCATGTTGAGCTCAGCATTTCAACACCAAACGGTAACTATCAGTACTTTAGCTGAAAGTTTCAACCATCTTAAGAAGAGAATGAATATTAATACTGCTCATAATCTCTCCCTTATTCTCCCCAGAAACCATCATTCGTGCAGTCCTCATCTTTGCAGAAGGAATATTTGAGGGGGAGAGCCACGTTGTTCACCCCAGCATCCAGAACTTGTCAGGCTGTATCCGAGTCCCCATCACCCCCCCAAAAGATATACCAGTAGATCTGCACATCAAAGCCTTTGTTGGAGGAATAACTAGGTAGAGAGTGTGTTGTTTGTGTGTGTGAATACTGTCATGAATGAACGGTAATGAAAATTTGGATAATTGCTTCGCCAGGATTAAAATAATTGTTTCTGTTTCTTTCAACCTTTCATCTGACCGTGACTCGTTTTGTTTACTCCAGCACCCAGTTCCATGTGTTTGAAATCACTCGTCAGCTGCCTCGTTTCTCCATGTATGACATCACAGCTGATTCTGCAGCATCTCCTCCCACCGGATGGGTCACCTTCAGTATCAGCGACCGACCACAGCGGGTAGGCTGTCACAACATGTTGAAGAGATATATTAGTTCATTCAAGTTTGATGTGATCTCTCCGGATCTTGGTGTGTAATTGTTTCCATGCGCATGCATGTGTGTGCAGGTGGTGATGTGGCTGAATCAGAACTTCTTGCTTCCAGAGGGCGTAGACAGTCCTGATGTGACTTTTAATTCACTAAGAGGAGGGGGACTGTTGTCCATTAACATGACCAGCAATGGACAGGTTCAATTTACACACTCAACTCATGTTACACAAGAGTTTTTAGTTCTGTGTCTGTTTTTCCTCTTAAGCTATGTCGACTACGCCAGCTACACCAGGAACTAGTTTAAACTTTACATTGAAAAGATAATTAAATTCTGAGCTTCATGGTTCCAAACCAAAACACTTAAACACGAAAACACCTCACAAATCACCAAATATCACAGCAAAATAGTGATGTTCATTTGTACAAAGCTGCACACCAGACATCTGTCACTTCCTATTTATTTGTTAAATGAAGTTGGTAATTATTTAATTCCCAATTTATCCTTTCAGATCACTCTAAGAACAGATGATATTGACCTGGCTGGAGATCTTGTCCAATCACTGGCCACCTTCCTGGCAATAGAGGACCTGTCAGCAGAGGCTGATTTTCCAGGATACTTTGAGGACCTGCGCACTACACTTACTGAGGTTTTGGCTTTATTTTTCTTTGCACTCAATATCATCTTATCCTCTTTAGCTATGTAGTGATCATTATGATGGCAGGTTATAGGACAACAGCAATCTGTGTTAAAGGCCACTGTCAAGGCTCAGCGACACCTAGAGATAGTCATTCCTATTCAGTGTGGAACAGTAGTTTGTTTTTCATTTGAATAAAGAATTAGTTGGGAAACATCACAAATCTCAGTCAGCCAGGTAGCCTAACAAACAATTTAGTCGCAAGTTGTCCTTTTGCCAGCCATGGTAATACAATTGTCTCAACGCTTATTTCTACAGTTTAACAGAAGCACGTATTTATTCAGCAGCATATTAATAGTGTTTTAATAAACATTTACATGTCTGCATATCAGGTAGATGAGTTTCACTCTGTCCATC
This sequence comes from Microctenopoma steveboyesi, assembly GCA_032359275.1. NCBI lineage: Eukaryota > Metazoa > Chordata > Actinopteri > Anabantiformes > Anabantidae > Microctenopoma > Microctenopoma steveboyesi. Next base: position 3,601,555 of record JAUMHF010000023.1, on the reverse strand, counting down.
AAAAGTTAACTGCAGCTATGGCCGACCACTCCAACTACATCAGGAACATGCTGGTGCAAGCAGAGGATGCTCGCCTCATGGGTGACATGTGAGTTTATATACATATATAAACAGATATTATGTAAAACTTTTGTGTGAAACATAGAAAATATATATACAAACTCTTAAACTGTCAGACCCCTTTTAAGCAGAGACATTGACAGGTATCGTATATTTAATAACATTTTCAGCTGCATTACATTTATATCTGTCACTTCCTTGGCATTGGTCCTGTGAGTTTATAGGTATGTGATACTAAATGGAAAAAAGCCACGATTAATGTTATTGGTTATAAACTGATTTTGGTGATGACAAATAAAATGTCTGCTGGGAAACACTAATTATTTTTGCAATTTTAAAAGTGAAATAAGTTCAAGATTGTAGTGACATCTGAAACAACATATGTGGCACTTCACAATGCTGAGCCCAGGTCTCTGTTTTATCTCAGAAGCAAACTGTTGCACTTTGTTTGCAGCCTATTCTCTTTCCTTGACATATCTTCTCTGATCTTCTGTCACTGTCCCCTGTAGGACAACTATGAAGAAGCGCTACAGAGAGCTGTATGATCTGAACAGGGATCTTATCAACGAGTATAAAATCCGCTCCAACAACCACAATGCCCTACTCGCCTGCCTGAAGTCTGTCAACCAGGCTATTCAGCGGGCTGGTAGACTCCGAGGTAGGCACTGTTTGTGATTGTGTGCCACTTTATAGACGTTTGACTATAAAGCTGACTTTGTGCAGGAGTGAGGATATGCATCAGGGATTGTCTGCGACAAATCACATTTTGCAGTATATGTCTGTGCTGCCTGGTGTTTGTGTGCATTCATTTATCTGTCTCTCTCTGTCCTTTAATTCAGTGGGTAAGCCCAAGAACCAAGTGATCTCTGCCTGTCGAGATGCCATCAAGAGCAATAACGTCAACGCACTCTTCAGGATCATGCGAGCTGGCACTGCATCGTCCTGAGGGTGAAAGTGGAATTCAAAAAAAGCACCAGTGGCTTTATAGGAAGAGGGATACGCACAAGCACAACCGGTTAGCACTGTAACACTGGACTTCATCTGTTTCCAGCATGGGATCAGCGAGGATGTTGTGCAGAATGATGAACCGGGGGGAAAAATGTCTTTACTTGAAAGCAGAGGAGACTAGGACTGTAATGAGGACACTGCTGTAGCCTTAAATCCACATGTTTCCATGACTTAGTTTTAAACAAGAGCATGGCAGCGATATTTGGCAACATCTGCTAGAAACATGAAATTCGTGCTTGCATAAAGAAGTCAGTTTAGCTCTGTGGCTGTTGTTGGCTGTTTCGCTAAGCTGTTAGTGCAGCTTAGCGAAAACAACTGTCAGACTTATTGTAGGAGTCAGCTTGCTTTAACTATTAAGAAACTTCAGCTGGACAGGGTGGGGAACAGGGAGTGAATTCAAAAGAATTAGAACAAAGATAGTCTGAGCACAGTGATGCTTTAGATAATTTAACTTTGTTTAATTTGAAAAGCCCAAATTAAGCCAAGCCTGGTTGTTCCCTATGATGGTGCACAGTTGTCGTGGAAATGATTCAGAAAAGTCATCCAGACTGTTTCTGCAAAGATGTGAGCGTCCGGACAAAACGACCATGTGCTGGATCAGCAGCCTGACTGTTTTCTTTTTCAGCTGACAGAGTAGTGTTTAGGCAACGCACAGCTGGAATGAGACGGAAAGAGCAGCTTCCCCTTTAATCGAGTTGTGCCAGCGAAATTGCAAATCTGTCCTGATCGTGCTCTGTGTGACAGTCGCGCTCAGACTCGGGTCTCTGCTCACAGCTGTTGTGTGTTTGTGCGGTGTTTGTAGCCAAAGAAAAACATTTAAATGAATGAATGTCTCAGATGACCGACACTGTGTTTGTTTACCTTTTGTAGTCTGAATACAGATTGTTAATGTAACTATGTGTTTTTGTGTGTTATTAAATTATGTTTTAAAAGATTGTGAAACTGTTAGTTGACTTTGTTGGTGTATCATAGGGGAATGGTAACATTCTCAGTGATGTACGGACATTTTCATCTGCTTTTGTCATGAAAAACCCAATGATGTGAATGTTTCTTTAAATCCCTCAAGCAGGGTTTAGTGCTTTGCTCAAAGACACTTTGTCTGCAATTTGTTGTGGTAGCTGTCAATGAGCAGGGTTTTCTTTTTTAAAAACTGGCAACTATTTGGAAACTAGGTTTTTTTACTGTCCAAGTTACGCCACACACTGACCATCAGATAACTTCAGATGAAAATGTACGAACAAATTAATTTAAACAGTAACATATTTCACAAGGACAATGTTTAATCAGACCTCACTAGATTCAAGACTAGTGAGATAGAACATTATATTACCATATATTTTTTTTATAATAATGTTATTATATTAACATTCTAATGTATGTTTGAGAGCTGTGACAGGTTTTTTTGGGTCACTTTTGCTCTTATTCACCCTACAAAATGAACACAAACTCTTGGTTCCTGCTCTGTTTCTTATGTCTCTTCTACGTGGATTGACAGGCCCAGAAATCAAAGACACTCTGGGAAGCACCGGAGAATATTGGATTGAATGTTGTGAGTCTGCATCACCTGGATTCTGCAGTGTGCTCCAAACTCTTCCCTCTTATTCACTTCTCTCTCGCCTTTCTTCTTTTTCCACCCTCCTCACTTGCTGTGTTGGCATCTTCCTTGAAGTTTCTTCTTTTTAGTTTAAGTCACGTGGTCAGGCCATAAAATGAAGATGTGGCCTTCAAGTGTTTCTTCTTCGCTTGTTCATCTGGCGACTGACTCATAAGGAACTTGTATTTATTGAAGTAGGTAGCGTGATTTTTAAAAAGACAGTTGTGTTTTCTGCTATTTGAGCATTTTCTGTAGCTGGTTTGTTGATGGAGTGAGTTGAGAGGAATTGCAGACAGCGATGAAAGGGTTATGGGACAAAGGGCCCCTGGCTACAGACAGATCACAGGCTGCCCATCCCTGATACATGTACCCACTGACTGAGGGAGACAAGAAACGACCACAGGTAAGGCTGTGGTGGGAGTTTTCTTAAGTCAGGCTCGTAATGATTGTTTTAGTGGTTTACAGTCAAGGGTTTGTGCCTATTATTGTATGCACGTGTTTTTTTTATTTGATCATTTATGGTTGTGCTGTCTCTCATTGGTCGTTTGGTGTGTCCTTTATCTGATTTTCTAACAATACATCTGTCAGATTCTTGAGTCCTGTGACTTGTACATCGCTGTAGTTCACAGTCGATCCAGAAAAAGAGCCCAAAAAAAAAGTGTTTACTCAAACATTTCCTGTCCTTTACGAGACAACTGCTGATAATGCTATTTCCTATAGCACTTAAATGCAGCATGAGCGCTCAGATGGTGAGACAGAGACGGAGGGAGGAGTGTCTCACCCTCTGCTCTTCTTCACGCAGACCCATGCGAGCATGTTGCTCCTGTGTTCGCACAGAAACTCTGGAAACTTTTCTCGTGGGATTTTGCGCGTTGCGCTGCAACTTCGGACCCGCAGCACAGTCTAGGTCAAAACCTTCCTCCTTCTCCGTCTGCTGTGGTGAGTTGGAAATACCTCGCATCAGTCAGAGGTAAAAAGCAAACAGATACCTAATAATAAGACAAAACATACGAGGCATGTGTCGAAATGAAAATGAACTTCTCTGTGTTCACTGGAAGAGACGTTTGCGTAGGTCTGTGATTTGCGCTTTTTTCGCAGAGACCACTGAATGAGCAGCTGCCGTGAGTTTTCTAGCGGCAGAAACATCCTCCTGTTCATTGGGGGTGAGGGACAAATATGATCATTTTAATATTAATAATATTTATTTGATCAACTATTTAACTATTTAGCCTGATTCAGCGATGTTCCCCGTGTGTCTTCCTAACTACAGCAAAAGAAAAGAAAACATTATATTTTCTTTGAGGTAACATATAATAATTCTGTAGTTTGGTGCTTGTTCAAGTTTGATCCGTAATTGTTGCTGCTTGTGGTTGTAACTGCTCAGGATGCCTTGACTGATGCCTGAGGACAAGAGGAGGATGGAAACAGCAGCAATGGATACACATCCAGTGATCTGAGTGACATGTACCAAGAACCAGATTTGTCATCTGCATGTTTTCAGTTTCATTACAAACAAAGAAAGTGGGAATATATTTTATTGACAGCATGTAAAGTTCAAAGTCTCCTAGCGACACAGGAGAGACGAGGAAGGAAAACCACTGCATTGGTTCATCAAATTCTGCACAGTAAAACCAAATCAGACTGGCTGGTGCCACAAAGAGCTACTTAAAGCTTGACAGCTGCATGAGACGCAGGATGACGCGCAGCAGTGCCATCCAAATACATTTTTGTTCGGCACGCCTACTTTACTGACGTTTTTCAAGGATGCTGAGAAAGATGGTAACAATGAGGCGGATCGTCCACGTGAAGGGAGATGTAATGTGCACAATGCTGCTACTGATACTTTTCTGTCTGCTGCTCTACGCCCGTCAGGTGAGGATGGAATAAATCTCAATAGACGGGACTTTTCTGCAATTCATTTATTACATCCTTAACTGGCAATTTCAATCCGTGTTTTCAGATTGTGGTCTCCTCTGGATGGGACAGTCCTGTGTGGAAGTTGGGGATCCAAAGCTCTACCAGCTCCAGTCGGACCCTGCTGGGAACCAACAGGGTCAAAGTGGGGCAGGTAAGGGGGTATCAAGGGGTATTTTTATATTTACTGTCAACTGTATGTTAGTAACTACAGTATGTTTGTGTTTCTTTGTTAGTGGTTTATTATTACTCTCATCATCCCCAGTGTCACATCATATCTTCTAATTATCAGGCCCCATCCAGTCCTTCAGAGTCTCACCTGCCTCCTTGCAAGCCTCAGTCCAACGCTAAAGCACCTAAGCCCAAGTCCAAACTTCAAGTCAAGTCCAAGGGAAAATCAAAGTCACGACGGAGGAATGCAGCTCCAACCAAGATCACTGCCAATGCTCTTCCCACGATGCCACCATTTGACTTTGAGGGCTATCTGAGACAAAAGGACAACCGAAACTTTAGGCTGCTCATAGACCAGCCAGATAAATGTCATATCAAAGGAGCAGAAGGAATAGATAAAGATTCTACTTCTGCTCCCTACATGCTTATTGCAGTGAAATCTGTTGCTGCTGATTTTGATAAACGTCAGGTAAAATGTACTGAATTAATTACATTGTGGTATGTTTGTTGCGACAGAAATTAGGCTAGGGAATTTCTGAGCTTAGTCTTTTTTCTAAGAAGGAGAATTTAAATAGACAAACTCCAAATGACTACCAACGTTAGTATTTACACTCTTAGGTCAGTCAAGAAAATAATAATTTCCATTTCCACTTTTAGGTGGTGCGATGGACATGGGGTAAGGAGAGACGTTTCCAAAGTGGTGTGTCCGTCCGCACAGTTTTCCTGCTGGGGGTTCCCAGGAATCAGACTGTTCTTCCTCTGTGGTATCATCTCTTAACCTACGAGAGTAAAACCTTTAGGGACATCCTGCTCTGGGACTTTGAGGACACCTTTTTTAATCTGACACTGAAGGAAACACATTTTTTGAAGTGGATCAGCAGCAGCTGTCCTGATGTCAAGTTAGTGTTTATAAAGCTGAAAAGTTGATAGGATTCCTAACATTACATATCTCCTACTCTAACCTCCCGCCTGTCCTCTTTTCTTTTCTAATGCAGGTTCATCTTCAAGGGTGATGCTGATGTGTATGTTAATGTGGAAAACATACTAGAGATGCTACATGGTCAGAAGCCAGATGAGGATCTGTTCGTTGGTGATATTATTATCCACGCTAAACCCATTCGCCGGCGCAGTTCTAAGTACTATGTGCCAGAGTTTGTGTATGGAGGGGGTTTGTACCCAAATTATGCTGGGGGAGGAGGCTTTGTAATGTCTGGACATACAGCTCAAAGACTTAGCTCTGCCTGTCAGCAGGTACTTTAAGATGGGACAGGTTCAACATGTTTGTATGTCTGTTATAAAGGCATTTATACTACAGGGATTCTTTCTTTATAGGTGGAGTTGTTCCCCATTGACGATGTCTTTCTGGGAATGTGCCTTCAGCTGATTGACGTCAAACCCTCCCGGCACCAGGGCTTTCGTACCTTTGGAATCCCTCGACCCTCCGCAGCACCCCACCTTCAGACATTTGACCCCTGTTTCTATCGGGAACTCATGGTTGTTCACAGTCTCAGTGTTCCCCAAATCTGGCTGATGTGGAATCTCCTGCACGATCCCAAACTGAGCTGCCACAACAGGAACAGTCCGACATCCTGGCCTTTTAAGTGGAGGGGGAGGATGGAAAAGATGACTGAAGAGGAGACAGACTATAGCGAGAAGCAGGTGTTTGTCACGCATTAGAGAGTTTCTTCACGTCCAAGTGGGATCTGCAAGGGCAGAAAATGGGAATAATGCAGGATCTGTGGCCAATTTGAGAGGCTTGAGGCATGTTCAAAAGCTCACTTGAGACATATCAAAGCTGGCAGATGATCTTTGGGGAAATGAATTGGCAGAGAGTGGATGTGCTTCATATTTTTCAGATAGGAAAGCCAATGTTTTGTGTAGCTTTCTGTAAAATGTTTGTAAACAGCTACAGAACAACATTTTTTCAGATTGTATGATGACCTGATACTCTGGACTTGTGAATGTGGAATTTTTCAGGGCTAGGCATGTTAACGCGTTAGTATCGGGGTATTTAATTTACACTGATAATAATTTTATCCCGTTAACGCACTTTATTATTATTACTATTATGTCTGTCCGACAAGCTGGCTTTAGGCTGATCAGCTGATCACTAGAGTAAACAAAGTCTGTGTTACGGAGATGCTGCACGGTGGTCCCAATCCTCAATGAGATTGACATTGCCACAGCGAACAGTGTTAAAATCTCTCTGAACCCACATAATTGAGAGGGCATAAGCAAAACACATAAATCAAACACCAATAAAAGAAAACCAAGAAAGACGAAGAAAAAAAACAGAACCAGCTGAATGCTTGCACACAAAATAATATTTAATTTGAGATATACAAGAAATAGTGAACTGCTACTGCAGTAAATACTGCTGTATTCATTTAAAGTCCAAACCAGTTGTTATCGCACTTCTGTTTATATAGCAGTACTTTCAAATTAAACATGCACAATAAACTAAATATTATCATTATTCAATTTTGACCACAACAGTGCAATTAATCGCAGAAAAGTCACGCGATTAATCGCGATTACATTTTTCAGTCGCTGCTTAGCGTTAGTAATTTTCACAGTGTGTTGTGTTGTTATAGCTTGATATATATGTTTTATGTTCTGATGTGAAAATAGATATGAAATAATGAAGATTCTCAATCATCCAGGAGAAGTTGTCTGAAGGTTGATTCATGGCAACTGCTAGAGACATTTTTTTGTTTTGTTTGTTTAAACAAAATTCTGTGGATGCAGAATGAAACGTCTCTACCTTAAAGTAAGAAGTCCAGTTGTCATGTCTCTTTCAGACTAATTCTGAAAAGAAGCATAAATTATTGGTTGCATTATCTGTTCCCTGGAGGAACAACAGATGAAGCCTTAATGGAAACCAGCTGCACAGGGGGAACCAGCTGGGACCATAACACAGCCAGACTTTACCATAATCTCTTGATATGTTCATTTCCAAAATGCAGTAAAGTATATTTTGTGAATATAAACTATTATTATTGCAGCAAAACATTATGTGAATTTTGCTATAGCTGCATCACTCTGGGTCTCCGTTTGTCTACTTGGTTTCAGACTGAAATATTTCAGAAATTATTGCACAGATTAGCATGAAATTTGGTTCAGATGTTCAGCTGTCTCTGGGGGTGAATTATAATACATTTGATCCCTGACTCTCCAGGACAGTGGTAGGGACAGCCCTGCTCTGTAGGATCATCATCAAATGAGATAAAGTCTTACAAAATCTTTTCTCATGTTGTTGCCGTTTACTCACGTGTGTTTTCACAGGACTTCCACAAGCAAAAAAAAGTTTTTAGGAAAGCAGTTTATCGTGTGTGTGGAGAGAATACATTTAATACACAGTATAATGCAATTGTAAAAGAGCGTGTCTGTGAATTTATAAAACGTCCTTTTATTTTAACCTAACTGGCTAAAATATGAAACATGTTGAGATTTTATTCATGTCAAAGGTCAGATTTTCAATATAAGATTCAAGATTGAAATAAAACCGTCCTGAACTTTTTCACATCCACATTTTTTATTATTTTTTATATCCTGGTTTTACACACAGACAATGAACTTTAATGTCAAATAACAGTGATCATTTGATTTTAGAAAGTCCAAATGTTGCATTGGAGTTGTTAGAGTGCACATCTCAACAACCATCATCAAAACACACCAGTAATTTGCTGGAGCAAAGCTTTGAGTCAACCTATCATTCTCTTTGCACTACATGTTATCGTTATTGCCTTTTTCAGTGGACATGCTTAATAAATCTACATATTTCTTCATACACAAAGTTATAGTATTCAAAATATAAAAACGCCACATTCCAATGAATTTCACAAGTTTGAATTAAGTATAACTGCCCCATTTCCAGAATTGGGCTTCAAATGGGTCCACAAAAATATTCTGAGGAGAATCGAGAGAGATGGGCAACAGAACATATGATACTAAGAACAGACAATACAAAGCGTTAATATGAGATTATCGTTACACCGAACCAAAGCAGTTCATTGTAGAAGTGAAATACATCAATCCAATCATGACAATCACTCATTCCTCCATTTGATGTGATAAGAATAGAAAAACAGGTGGAATTCAAAAGCTGCACAAATCTCTGGTTTTAAATTGTCACTTGTTTCTCTCTTAAAAAAAAAAACACAAAACAGAAAAATCATCGATAGGATGTGATATGTCCACCTGAGTTTGGGTGAGTTTAACTACCCGGCACCCTGCAGCTCCACTGTCTGTGTCTCACAGCAGTGACCGTCTGTGGCGCTGGGCTGGGGTTAACAAAACTGGATTCTTCTGTCATCATCTAACCTGCATGTTAGGTTAGGAATGTTCCTGATTTCCCTCTTTCATTTTTTGCAGTTGGTTTTAACCCACCTGCTTCAAATTGAGAAAAGCTCATGTCAGCTTTGAGCTCATTTGGATTTGATCAATTTTTTAACATCTAGGACGGTGTGGAGGTTTAGCCCTCCGGCTTTACTTAACTTTCTCAGATATCATCTGGGTAGCTTTTCCTTTGTCTTTGTAACAGAACCACATAGAATTCATTCTACAGTAACTGTGATAGTTACGTTTCTACATTGTTCTGCGTGGTTTGCAAATACACCACAAAAAAGAAAATCTGGCAAAGAAAACAAAACAAAAAACAAACAAACAAGAAATGCGTCTTTGTTTTAAGAAACCCAACCCAACTTTCCATTTCCTTCAGGTAACGAGAAAACTAAAAGACACGAGACGGCCATAATACCACGTTAGCTTGTTCACAATGCTCAGTGACGCACACACACACGCGCGCACACACACACACACACACGTACGTTCTGTACAATGATGCAGTTTAAATGCATTCTCAAATCGTATGTACAAGGAGATTTCTTTTTACAGAGGAGCTAGAAACAGAAGTCAAAGACAGGCTCGGTGGGAGATGAGGCACAATGTTCAACAGTTTTGTGTGTTTGTTTTTTTTTAATTACTTGCACAAAAGCAAGAGATAGTAAAATATCTACATATAGCTTCAACGTAGATGGATACACATTTTTCCCTATCAGACTCATGATGTGGATCAACCAGAACAGGAGTGAGGAACGGTAGGTTTCAGAATTTATCAGCCTTAAACATGGGGACCAAATGAGAAAGTAAACTTTATTCACAGAAGTCAAACCTTTTGTAGCTTTTGGGGGTTCCCAGCTTATAAATAAAAAACGAGCTATGAAGCATTCGCCTCTCCTGGCTCCACACCACCTCACTTCAGAGAGTATCCTGGCTACAAGAAAGCTGTAGGCGAGGAGATATTTTTCTCTAGTGTAAACAAGGAGACGTAAAATTTAGCAAAATGCCAAAGCTGGACTCAGATTCTGTCCACTCTACGAAAACATCTCTATCCACCAAATGTGAAGGATTATTGGTTCCCCCACCTGTGCATACAGAGCTTTGTGTGCAGTTTAAGCAAAGCTGAAGAAATGCTTTCTACTGATGCCTGACACGTCTGTGTGCTCGGCCTTAAGCGTTGCAAGTTTCAATACTGAATGGTCTGAGAAAAAAAAACAACAACATTCCAGTGATTGTTAATGGATTTTTGAGCAGATGCCATGTCCTCAGTCTTAAGTCTAACCAGAATTAAAGAGGGAATATTGAGATACTCAGCTGCTGCCTGAATCAGCTGTGTGCGCGCCAACCATAAAAGACCATGTAATTAGGGGGCCACCAGAATAACAGTACAACTATTTACAGCATTTGTACATCAACAACAATAAAACAAATGCTTTAAGCATCAGGACCCATAGAGAACACACATTACTTCACAGAACAACCTACCCGTTCTGACGAGTAATGTTTATGTATGATTGGGAATTGGAAGAGTTACTATTTGTACTATTATTTTGTTAAAAATGGAGTTTGGCAAGGTAAACTTTGTGAATGTCAGTAGATATTCAGATTCTGGGAGTTTTGACTGATAAGAAAATACTCATTTTCTGAAAACTACTATTGAGCAACTACTGGAATATTTCTGCTTTTGAGTAGAAAATAATTTGTTTCAGGACCCTGGCTTTAACCCTGGTGCCTTCACACTTGTTGCTACATAAGCAAAGGTGAATATTAAAAAAAGGAACTGGCATTTGTATCAAGGACAATACGAGATAATGTGTGTATTAAAATGAACACGCAGTATATTCAAATACTTGAATGAAATAAAATCAGAATGTGCACACCGAGAGGGAGATGCAAAATGTTGAAACGAATTAGATCCCCAGACAAACTATGGTAATTCTTTAAATTGCAGCCATGTGAAAACAATAACCACTGTGTAATTAGACACTAACACTACTTGCGTCATTGCTTCCTACTCTTAATGTGCAACCAAATGCAGATGAAACACAGACTGGTGGTAGCTATTCATGTCACGTAAACAGTTACAGGGACCGGGGGCTGAATTTAGAGACTTCACCACAGCAGTGACTTTCAGTTCAAATCAAAAGGATGAAACGTTATGTATGGTGCCAACGTGTGACACCAGGACGGGTTTATGCGGAGAGAAAATACAGTGATGTGAGCAGATTAAATGGAAATCCTGAAACGTCTTTGGCTGTAGCATTTGGCAATTTGACAAAGAAATAAACGCAGACATTGGTCAGGGATGAGTTGCAAAGCATTAATTAATCAGTTGTGGAAATAACAGCGCGACTAAGATGTCCAAACATATGGATAAATCACACATTCACAGAAACACACACACACTCCATCTCTGAAACAGGGAACAATCAAGCAATCAAGTATAAAGGTGTGCATTAGTGCAAATGTAAAAATGGATCTTATGAAAATGGTGTGAGCGAGTGAAATGGGGCAGTAGAGAAATAAATATACTGTGTCTAAGTCATGCAGGATCAAAACGCAACAAATTGCCAGGTTGTGCTTGTAACAAGTCTCTTCCGATTCGAAAACGTCTGTCGAGTTCATGCACATCCTTGTGTCATGCCCGTTTGAAAAGTGAATGGACTGAAATGCTGTGTGTGCTTGAATTGAAATCTGTTAGTAAGTAGCAAAACCCAGAGGTCTGTGTGTGCGTGCGTGCATGTGCTGTAAGCGAGGAGCCAGACAAGCCAAGATCACGCTCGAGCTGCAGAAAACAACAGCTGCGGGTTGACTTAAGTGTTGAATGTTGTTTTGTGTGCTTGTGCGTGTTTGTGGGCACCGCTGATAAATGTTAAAGACGAAGAAGAAGGAGACGACAATCGAGGGAGAAGAAGCTGGGCGTTTGCCTCCAGCGGCTTCACTTGGTTGGGGTTGGACTTGCCCGGCCATTAAGCGGGCTAGGCTCTGGACCAAGTCTCTCTCCAAAACCTGAGTGTGTTTGGTTCTTCTCCTACATGACACAAAGTGGATCCATGCTTTCTTTCCTGTTTTTGGTTGCAGTTCAGGTCCAGGCTTTGACCGAGCTTGTCGGATCTGGTTTTGAAGCTATGACAGGAAGACAGGTGGTACCGGTTAAGCTGGCAGTGTGGTCGGTTGATGTGTTTTCATTCGGTCAAACAAGACTCCACTCCCTGTTGGATGTTAAACATTAAGGGACTTACATCTTAGTGCTGGAACCGTGGGACCAAACTACAGTGATCTGGGGCAAATGCAGTCATTGGATGGAAACAGGCAAACGTTGAGCACTGCCACAAGGCAGTTTTCTTCACCGTGTCTATTTGCAGCACCGCTGTGATATTCTTATACAACCAAGAGATGAATTGGTTTTACTCCAAAGCTCAATGTGTTCATGCCACAGGTTCAGGATCCTGGCACGATATAGCATGAATTAAATGTGTATGTTTGATTGAAAGAATCCATCTGGGACCCATGAGGAAAAGTTGCTGAATTTCAGGTCCGACCTGGTCGTTTTGGGATTATCTTGGGTTCTTGTTCAATGTTTAGAATCTACTCTGGGAGAGAGAAGGTCAATTTCTCCGGATTCGATCTACTTGGCTAAGGTTCTGTCTGGAGGGTAGACGTTCAGTCAGTAGAGGTACTAGATTCAGAATAGGCCAGAATGGGATGTGGTTCTGGTTACTTGTTCAGTGGAAACTACCACTGGAGTCAGGTCGGGCTTGACTGGTGGTCCGTGGAGCACCGTAGAGAGTCACTGATGCTATGTGGTTATTCTGCATCACCTGAGGAAGAAAAGAGATTTATTACAATCTATTATATCCGCACTCTAGACCTTTGTGAATATATGAAGCCAGAGTCAAGAAGCAACTTGGATGAGTAGTGAAATGTCTCATACAAAGAAAGGTTCCTGAAATGGTTCAGGTAAACTTGTACAACAGGCATATTTACAATTAGTGAGTGTGCTTACCTCAAAAATCATTCTCTGCAGTCCAAAGCAGAAGGTCGAGCCGAAGGGGTTGGTGTTGTTGGCTGATGAGGACCTGCGCAAAAATAAAACCTCATTTTATGTTTAACTTCACTATAGAGAGGTTGTAATTCTAATGTTGTGTTTGTGAAGTAATAAAACAGACTCACGGCTACTACTACTACTCACCTGTGGAGCACGACAGGTTTTTCCATGGGGTGACCCAGCAGCTCCTGAATCTGATCCCACTGAGGGAAATTCAAAGAGTTAATTATAAACAACACTGCTGCTGTTTCCATATGTAAACTATGAGATAAATGAGATGCAGGTGTTTTTGTTCTGACTGTCCTGTGGTATTTAAAGTGAATATTACATCATCTGTAGAAACATCAGATGGTAATTACTATCAGACAACCATGAAACAAAGCAACAGCTCACAGGTTCAGTCCTTTGATCACCACAGTTATAAACCCGCGGCTTGAGGCTGGCAATGACTCACCTGCTCCTGAAAACTGATGCATTAAGACATCTAATAAAAAACCTAAATCCTGCAAACTTCAGGCTTATATCCAACCTCCCATGCCTTTTGAGAAGTCCTTGAAGTTGTTGCTGCACATTTTCAGGATCACCTCAAACTATGTTGAGAAATTTCAGTCGGTTTCTGCCGAAACAAAACTTCCTTAAGTTAAAACTGAGGCAATTCTAGTGAGAACATCTCACCAAACCCGAACGTCCAAAATTAAACAGTTAACTTTCTCCTGCCGGGACAATACATTCTCCTCTATAGTGACCAACCTGGGTGTAAGGTTTGAGGCCCCGTCTCTTATATATTTCCAAACTCTGACCTCTGCCCATTCTCTCCGATGCAGAGAAACCCGTCCACAGGTTATTGCAATGCCCTTTTCTCATCAGGATTCCCCAAAAGGCCTTCAAAAGCCACAGTATGTTCAAAACAGCGCTGCTAGAATCCAGAAGAGAGTGAGCAGATATGAGCACATGACCCCCATCCTCCTGTCATTTCAGTGGCTTCCAGGCTACAAAATCTCACTCCTAACCTACCAGTGCCTACATGGAAATGCCCCCCTCCTACCTCTCAGAGCTCCTCATCCCCTACTACCAAATCTCCTGCTCCAAAAACACCTACTGCCCATTTCATTTATCTGAAATGTAGGAACTTTTCTAAATATAAAGTGCTGAAAAAATTTGATCTATTACTATTTTTATTATTAATATTATCCAGATGTTCAGAACATAAAGTCCACATTTTGTCATTCCTAACATCAGAGAGCAAAACTTGCTGAAAAAAAAGCACAAAACCAAGAGACAGTGCAAGTACAACAAGGCATTGATGCGACAGTTTCACTGACCTTGCTGTACGTGGTTAACACACCCTGCTCTGTCTGAGACTCAGCACCCTCTAAGGTGCAAAGGGACAAAACAAGAGAAAACGGTATTAAATAGCAGGTATAAAAAAATCATTCTGCTGAAACATGCAGATATGTGACACGATTATGTCCATCTCACCTTTCTTAATGACCAGTGGGATCTTAAAATCACATCGATGATATCTGGTGAGGGAGAAAGAAATAACCACAAACGTTGAGGATATGAAAGGACAGAACTGGAAGAAAACCAAAACCTAAGACAATAATAATAATAAAGATTAAAATATGCTGCACGTGAAAATATTTACATATTGAAGTTGTAGTGTCCAGGGTAATTGGTATGGAGGACAAACTTCTTAACCAAGTGAGTTGTTGAGTCGAAGAGGATATCCTAAAAAATACAACAGCACAATCATCAACTCTGCTTTTGTGCCATGTTCAAACAGAACTACTAAATACAGTTAACAAAAAAAAAAAAGGAAAGTAAATGCGAACATAGACAGGTAACCTCCCAACACACGCCAAACTGGTCTAGGGAATAAAGGTAACTGGCAAAATCCTTTACACTGTATATATAGGGGAAAAAAATATGAGGTTGTTATTAAGTACTCCCCATGATTCAGCAGCTTATGGATCCACTTTTAGCAGCAGATTTCACATCGTCGTGGAATTGTTGCTGCCGTTCATTGAGCTTCTGGGGCATTTGCTTGTGCACAGCTCACAGCTCAGATCCCGCCACAGCTTTTCAACTCAGCCACTTTGACGTACATTTACATTCATTGTCCTGCGCCTGTGGCTTGGTGTAATTTTAAGCAACCAAGCAGTGTCCCTCTAGAGTATGCTGGTATAGACAGCGTTCAATGTGCCCAGGTCCTGCGGCTGTGCCTTTGATGGTGGGCATGAGGTGTTTCTGCTAAAACGTTTTGTTTGGTTTTGGGCCATAGATTACAAAAACACAAAATTAAATCAAACTAAATTACCGTAATTTCCGGACCATAAGCCGCTACGTTTTTAATTTTCTTCTGACCCTGTGGCTTATTCAGTAGGGCAGCTTAGTTTTAATGGTTACCAGGGGCGCAAGGAAGAGTGAGACAGACAGTTAGCGCCACGTAACGAGAGGAAAAAAACAGTAAACGCCCACATTACTACACCTTTACTGCTGTGTTGGCAATTTTTAGAAAATATGCTGGATATTTTGTTAAGCCGCCGTGTTACTGCACCTTAAGTGTCAGACAAGCACTTTGAAAAACAAATTAAATGTAGCCATTTAACGTTATTGCCTCGTCAAATGCTGTAAGCTTGGTATTTTGTTATGCTGCACTTCTACGGTACTATGACTGCCGGACGTGCGCTGGGAGCGCATCGTTGTGTTATTTGTGCAGATTGAATGTTATCGTCATGGCAAAAATGTGAATGATTAATTGAAAGATTTATGTGTCTCAAATATTAATAAATGGGACGCTTTGCGATCCCAAGCAGTAATCTCTGTCTGTCCCGACAATCCCCTCCTAGCAGGACCTTTGCGGCATATGGTAGTGTAGTGTTTGGCTTAAATATGGACCAATCTGTAGTTTCACATTTACCTGGTGCGGCTTATAATCAGGTGCGCCTTATAGTCCGGATATTACGGTAAGTTTCTTCAAG
This sequence comes from Microctenopoma steveboyesi, assembly GCA_032359275.1. Taxonomy (NCBI): domain Eukaryota; kingdom Metazoa; phylum Chordata; class Actinopteri; order Anabantiformes; family Anabantidae; genus Microctenopoma; species Microctenopoma steveboyesi. Next base: position 3,585,435 of record JAUMHF010000023.1, on the reverse strand, counting down.
AGACACACACAAATGAGCTGAGCGTGAGCTAACGTACCATTCCAAGGGTGAAGTAGTTGAAGAAATAATCATTACATTTTGAAGGAACCTGCTTGTGAGGAGATGGAGAGTGGATCTTCATCTAGAAAAAAGAATACATGACAACATATAGATGTCGTTAAGGAAGCCTTAGCTTTCCCAATATGATAAATGTTATTTATCCCAATATGATAAATGGTATTAATTATCAATACTTGTTTAGATTAAAATAAACAGTGTTTATTCCAGTGGAGGATTAAGCTGTCAGGGTCAAATAAGATAAGATGTAGATCAGAATATCACAAGCTGCTTAGTAAGGTAAAACAAAGCAGCAGCTAGAACAAACAAACCTTGTCCTCAGACTTGTAGAAGATTTTATGTGGTGAACCCAGAGCACCCAGGACATCCTGACAGGAATCTCCAAAGAAAATGCTTCTCTCCAGAGACCTCACTTTAGTATCAGTCATCACACCAGGACCACAACCTTCAAAAACACAAAAAACACCAAGGAATGAAATCACTGTCTGCAGCAAATAAAAAGCACAAATGACTGGACACACTCCACCAATGCATTAATATGAGCAACAGATGATAATGTTCCGTTTGATACCTGCAGTAAGAAGGCGCAGTTTGAGCCCCAGAGCTCCGGCCTGATCTCTCAGGACATCCACGCACTCTGCAAATATGTTGCCGAGGAAACAAGCCAATGGCATAGCTGGAGCTCTGAAGACACAGAGAAGACAGTGTGTGTGTTTGTGTGCTTCTTATTTCTGAGATTTAGTGTTAGTGATGGCTTACAGCTCTGCACTAAGAATTTTAACAACTATTGTCTCTTTTACCCACATGGGAGCATGATGTTTGTGGTTATTCGCCATTATGAGGCTACAAAGCTATAAAACATGCATTTAACACCAACTACACCATCATCCAATTTGTGATTGTTCCCGATCATTTAAACAAAAACAATGTGTGTGTGTGTGTGTGAGAATGTTACTTTGTTTCTTGGAGGTTGTTGCCAGTGTAAATGTGCATCCTCTTGACCATGGCCCCATGTGGAATCTGCAGGGAGGCCAAACCCAGGGCAAAGTTAGGCTGCCAAGGCAAAACAACTGGGAGTATTACAAGACTGTTATATACTGTGCGCTGGCACCTGAACACAACACACATATTAGGAACACACTGAAACAAACCATCATCTCATAAGTCAGAAAACGCACTGAATTCTCACGTTACAAAATATTTCTCCTGGATGGTGACCCAGCATATCAATCCAACTTTGACCTGTGTCAGGTACAAACCTTTAATCAGATTTATACATGTATGTATCAGCTGTTCCTAGGACTGCACTCCTCTGGACAGAGATCTTGGATGTCATTACTGGAATCTGCTGAAACCACTCGATGGGGGGTCACTGTTTCCTTCACCCGTCACATCTTTTCTAGTTCTTCCCCCTCGCTTTTCATGTCCCTCCTTCCTGATGTTTCCATTACTTGGGATTACTACATCTATCGTCACTTCCTCTATTCCACTACTATGCCCAGTTGGTTTGAAATTACCAGTTTGTCAGTCTCTATGCTATGGTTTTAATGTTAAAGTGTATGTTTGCACCTGCACACTGTAAGCCCAACTGTCGTTGACAACAAGCGCAGGTTGCAGTTTCAGTGAAGTCATACCCATTCAACCGAGGCTTCAGGAAGAACACAGAGCTCAGAAAAAGCACACTGCTGGCACAACATGCACACACTACACAAGATGTGTAAAGTGTTGTTAATAGACAGATGCTTCCTATGTTTAGTCCAACTTAGTTACATCAACGAGGCTAGGCTGAATAACAAACACCTACTGGGGCAGAAGAAAAAGTATCAGTGGAACATAAATTCTACCGATGTGGACATGAAAGGGAGCAGTAAAGACATCAGAGCAAACAGCAGCTGGTAGAGTATGTGTAAACATGCAGATTTGTTTTTGACTGTGCCATCCTGTCCTGAGATTTGTCTTGGAGAAAATTAATTATAAACTGTTGCCAGAGTCCCTGAACTCCCTTCTGCAGTCAGATCTTTATTGCTTACACAATGCTGCAATGAGTCTCTAAACTCTCAACAGTGTAAGACAGAAATGATTTTTTGGTGCATTTTGACTATGTCATAGCTATTCCTAACGTTTGGCATTCTGGGATGCGATAATCCCATTTCTGTCAGATCACTGACATCCGAACAAAAAATGAAAACATTCTCACCTCGTATTTTGGAGCTTCGTTCCATGAGTCCAGTTGGAAAGAGAAAGATAGTCCTCGGAAATTGAGATGGAACAACTGCTCTGCAGCATTGTAAACTGAAACATATAAAAAAAATATATAAAAGACGCATATTAGATCAAATATAGACTCACACGTGCAAATACAACACCTTATTTTACAATGTATGAGTACATGTGTGTCCGCATTTCTATAATCCATAATTTCTTATTTACGGGGTGTTAAGATATTTGTGAGTGTGCCCTTTAGATCATACCTCCAGGGTGTGTAGCTCCAAATGACTGGTCTATTTGCTCTATTGTGGGGGCGATGGCCTGAGAGTTAAAATGAACTCCACTGAAAAATAAAATACACACGACACATGAACAGTCAGTGCACAAACTTCAGTATGATGTTCATAAAATGTGGATTTAATTTATATAGATCAAACTACACCTATTACTAATAAGGATAAAACTGAGCTCTTGCAGGCAGATCTCCAAGTACAGTTCATCTTATGGTGAATTACATCCCTACAGTGAAGCATGACTGTGACAACATTGTGCCATGGGGCGGCTTCTCAGCAGCAGGGACAGGTAGTGTAGTACAAATGAATGAAAATAAAGAGAACTTCATAAAGGAAATCTGTTCCTGAGAGCATATGAAGGTCCGCCTTTCAGCAAGACATCAACATTTTCCAAAACACAGTGCCTCATCTGTTTCTACTCACCAGTATTTCAACTTGACTTTGCTCAGGTCGTACACTTCAATCACCTGTCAGAAAGATTAGAACTAATTATCAGTCCTGTATACTACAGTATATTTGCTAGTTGTCTGGAAATGGGATGAAAGTAATACCCTACTGCTACTACTACACTCTCTGATTAACCTGCTGTTCAACTCCAAGTTGAATCCTCTCTAAAGTCCTTGATATAATACCCGTCTAGTGTATAATATAATGAGTATGTAAAAAACTTCCTTGATGAAGATGCCTCTAAAAAGAGTTCTGTTGCAGGTTATGATCCGTGCCCACACACCTCTGGTTCTGCTTCTCCCTATGGTGGAATGCTTCCTTTCATGCTGCCCACAGGTTAACCCCGCTCTGCCCAACTAAAATCAACATTTTTCACCTTGAGTCTCTGATTTGTGGCATCAAACAGCAGTTTAATCCCATCCTGAGTCAGGTTCAGTATGAGGTCATGGCTGAGTGGCATCTGAAGGGGAAAGATAAACATATTAACAGAGACGCAGTGAGACGTGCCTGCAGGCACAGACAATCAGAATCAGCTGACTTTGATGGTGACCTTTAGAATATGGGATGTTTACGTTACAGTGTGAACTGAATACACATTTTAACAGATACAGTGATATGATATGATGAATGAATGATTTCATGTACAGCTATTGAACCTGGGGAAGCATCCTGTATTGTCAGCGCTTGTGCGCCAACTTGGGAGTTTTGCAAAATTTGACCATTTCAGTGCTCTCTGCTGGACAAATTCTCTAACAGCAATGGTGTCAAACGTATCTTCTAATTTTTTTTTCACTCATCAGATGAGAGACAACAGTAAAGATAGATGTGATAAGCTACATTTATTTATTATTACTCTTATATTTTATAAAATATAATCAATGTTATCACTGAAGATAAATGGTCCTGTACCGGCTGATTAACGTTTTCCTGTGTGAGAGACAGCTCATAAAGATGAGTAGCCATCTTACCTGTTCACTGTATAGCACCTGGACATTTTTGATGATGCGGCAGTGTTTCTGTAAAATAGAGATGGCCTGGGCCAATGGCATCCCTGAAGACACAAACGTGCAATTACATTCAAGTCAATGGAAGCCACATGGTTTTTTTTCCCAACATTAACTTTCAACAGCAATTGCTAACACTATCATCAAGAAACAAATTTTGAACACAGCCTCTAAAATAAATGTTTCACACAACCTCATCCTCTTCTTCCATCTGTGTGAGTTATGTCTGTATCATTTGAAAACCCACCTAAGGCGAATTCCCATTGCTCATTTCCTAGTGATCTCTCAGGCACCACCTCCAGATCCAGCATTGGCAAGAATTAGGGGACAGCTCGCCTCACCTCAAGACACAATGGGACCCTCAGAGGGACCCGTTCTCTCCACCAGTCTCACAGTGCTATTTCACAATCGTGTAAGGTGGCTACTTTAATTCATAACTCTATCTAGTTATTTATCTAAAGCTACCAAATTCATTCAAATACAGTAATAAGCCACCAATGTATCACCTCATATGCCCCTGACATTAAAATTGTACCAAAGGACAATGACAAACGTGTTGAATATGTAATATGATATCCACAACTCCACCTAAGTCTTACTACAATACATAAGTTTTAAATAACACTTTAACGAGTTACCCAGCAAAGACTGGCAGCTTGCACACAAACAACTTACGCAATCTGTCAGCAAATTTCAAACGTACACGGCCAGCTGTCAGTTAACCTATTACTCGTTTGTATGGTTTAAAATCGATACGGATAAAAACAACTTCAATGAAATCGACTTCAAGTCAAGAATTAACAAGCATAGAGGTCAAACTTGCTGAGCAGTCACGGACGTCTCCGACAGGCTCCAATTTAATGACTGAACATCAACTTGTTCGGCTACAGTACTGTGTCCAAGAGAGAAGCTGATCCTTGGACAAATAGCTAAAAGACACAGAGGCACGAAAATTGTTTATCAACCTCGGCTGCTCTCGCTGTTAGCTGTCGTTATCTGTCACTCCCGGGCGGTTACGAAAGCATCCAAGCTTGACAACAACACTGTTTCTTTGCGCTATTGGCTAACGTTAGCTGGCGAGCTAGCCGTTCTTCGCGCAATGCTAGCAAAGTAAATATAAATAACGAAGGTGTGGGGAAAAGACAAAGACAAATACAACTAAAATCGCGGTTCAGACTTTCCGGACACAAACAAAGAAAGCACGTCAAGCCGTCGGCTGTCTCTTCTGCGTTTCTTTCTAATACCAACGGTTCAAGCTTTGGAGCTAGCTCTTCTGTCGCTAGTGAGTAAAGTCCTCGCTGTGAGACGCTTCCCTTGTTACTCGTAAGCTCGTTAGCCGGAAAATGCCCACTGTGTCCCTTTCTCGTTCATAATGCGCATTCAATGTCAGGAGCAGATAAGAGCAACACAGTGTCCAAACAGCAACTTCAGGCATCAACAGCAGCCAGCGGGATCAGCTGATAATTCAACTTCCTGCGTTCGACGCACCGTCTCGGGCGACGTGATGACGCAGTCACAGTCAGCTGGCGCAGTCAGGAGCTGCTGCAGCTGCGAGCAACATAATCTTCCCAAATTGTTATAATAATTGGGATTTTATGTTCATACGGTACACGTGATAAGATGTATTATGATTTTATCATTTTCTGATAATTTTTATGCATATAAAATGCAATAAAAAATTTGGTAGCAAATAAAGTTTAAAAAGAAGCAAAACTAAAGATTGTTTGTCTGGTGTTTTTTAACTGTAAAGCTTATTAGCCAGGTATACATAATATGCTCTTATTACCAATGTTTTAATGATGAATCACCCTAGACACTTAATTCTATGACATTAAGGGAAGTTAAACGAATTAGACACCTAGGGTTAAGTAAGGGGGCAAACTTAATTTCATTGTGGGCCACGTCACCATTACGGCTCAGTCAAAAGGTCATTGTGTAGCTTTCGCGAGCAACATGAAGTGATAGGACAGGCTGGATTTGGCCTGCAAGCTAACAAGCACAACTCTATCCTTCATTGAGCTTCTTTCAGGAGATTTGGAAGAGCATATTCAGTATTTAGTTTATTATCTTTCAGAGCTGGCCATTTCTGCTCTGCTTTTGTGTAGGCTGCTAATATTTTTGTAAACCTTCCCTTCAGGCACATTTTCTTTTAGCAGCTTCTATAATTAGTTTTTAGATATATATTTCGCCATTTTACATTTATTTCCCACAGCTTGTTCACCTGTTTACACTCTCTTTCCAGAGATGGCTTTAATGTCAGTGTTGTCCTCTCCTGAAGCATGAAGAATAGTACGGCTTTGGAGGGTAAATTTCATTAATGTAATTGCAGTTTTATCAGTAGCTGCACCAGTGAGAAAATTATTTCCACATTTATAAGTGGCTAAGTTACTCAGGGTCTTGTTCTTGCTGCATCACTCAGTATTATGTGTGACTGTTATCTGTAACACATGTGCTTTCAAGCGACAAGTCAAACCTGTGAAAACAGGATTATTTATTTGAAGTATTTTCATTTATTCTGAATGATTCAACTTCTCACATTGAAGTTGGTAAAGTCACACTTTTCATGCATGTCAATCTACCTGTTCTGCTGTAAAGAACAGTTACAAATTGAATGCTTTATACAAGTTTATTATGAAACACATCCATTGTTATTTAACTAAATATCTCATATTTCAGAATCCTCCAAGGATGACAACTTTTAAGAAAGAAAGGGAAAGACAGATCACACACACGCAGAAAAATTCACTTTGATTGTATACAGGCCACTAAATATCACATAGTTCTTCTTTGGATCTCTACATAAAATACTATAAATAACTTAAACAAATTAAGATCATTTTGGTAAAAAAAAAGAAATATGAAGGTTTTTGGTATATGTTTCGCCTTAATGCCTGCATTAAGAAAGTTGAGGGATGGAGTATCAACGACACATGGGCAAACATCAAAATAATAGCATAATGACGCGTGGGTGGGCACACGGTGGGCATACTGTTGTTACCTAGTACCTCATTGCTATAAATCCACAAATTTATATAAATCCATTAAAAAATCTAACAAAAGAGTTAAGCCAGTTTCTGTAGATTTCACAAGACCATCCAAGGATGGTTATTAACGCTCACACACAATCTCCAGTTAATCCACGATATGCTGAAAAGCATGCCCATTTTATCCTCTCTTGCTCTCTGTGTCCTTCCAACCCATCACATCCTCATTCAAACAACTAAATCCACCTTGAACCATGCTGAAGGTGTCCACAGACACAAAGCCACATTGAACTAATCAAGCAGCGAGTCAAAAGACAGGCTCATTTAGGAGGATCAGTATGTTCTCCTACATCTCTGTAGAAAAATGTAACCAAAGCTGCAACTGAGAAAGTAAATTTACTGATGTCATAAATTATTAATAAATGCATCGTTTCACTGTCATAAGCTTAATGATTTGGCCTCCAGTAAAGCTGTAAAACCTAATAAATGTTGCTTCTGTGTCATTTTAAATAGACTTTTAAAATGTTTAATGCACTTTATTATAATTCTTCAATTAAATTGACACTTTTTATTTTTAATTTGAACCATTATTCAACATTTCTTTACACCAAAACATCTTAGAAAATGGTACAAACATGTATCGTAAAATCAACAGTTTCCTTAGTTCATGTAAAATATTAAAATTCAGACTGAGATGAAAGACAAGCATGAACAAAAAGATTTTGGGGGGTTATAATAATTATAATGAAACCGTTGGGTGCAACAAATGTAGAACACTCTGGAAAATGAAATGAGCTTCTGATGCACAATATAAAAACATTTATGTCACCTAGTCAATCCACGTTCATGTATTTAACCCAGGAAGTGGATTTCCTTTAAAAAAACAACATTAATAACAAGATCACATGAAAAACAAAAGCAACAAAGGTCCTCAAAACTCCCAAATGTCAACTTTACATAAAATAATCTACTGTTGCTACTACTAGTTGATAACAAAGCTGAAAGATGAACAAAAACAAATAGATATACAGAGGTGAGAAGTAATATAAAAAGTAAACATCATGACTTTCACACAAACAAAACGATAAGATAACAACATCAATTCATCGCACTAGTGCTTTACCAGGACAGGGAAAAGAATATTACGCTGCATTTCGGCACTTATAATGATGATGAATATCTCGATGATTGATCAATCGATTGATAGATTCGACCAAATCAAATCTGTACCACAGACTGTGCAGCCTGCTCTGAACTGATGTTTACCGTGTGTGTGTGTGTGTGTGTGTGTGTGTGTGTAGCTTCTGTTCAGGAGGTTTTACTGTTTAATAATCAGCGTGTCTCTTTCAGAAAAGGCCTGTTTCCAGTTTTAAAAGGGTTTATTCAGCTTAGAAAGTATCAATTTTTTCAAAATGTTCTTAATCCTTTAGCTTTACTGAAACTTATCTATGCTCACGTGCTATGTCATGATGAACCCAACGAGACTTTTTGATTTGGTTCAGTTGTGTGCACGGATTCAAAATGATGAGTGAAGGGGTAGCACGTCCATGTTCATGTTTGCCTGTCAGTCAAACCAAAACAACGCTTGCCCTGATCACAAGTTGACACATGAGCTAACTAGGGTTCGCTCAACCTGCTTGGCCTTGACCTCTGGTCAAATATAAACATGGGATACATGCTCAGTCGAGTTATTGTTTAACGTAACAAAGCCTTCAATCATCCATTTATTCCTGGTCAAAGCACTGTATAGTTTTCTTTAAATAGTCTGCAGGGAACATATTGTAAGTAGGATTGTGTTTGGTTTCATGCATGTGGAGACCAAGACAGATCACAAAGTGCAAAACCCCACACAAGACAAAGGACGTTTTAACCGACCCCCCCCCACACACCTCCCCACAAAGACATTTCCCTGATTGCTTCCACAGTAAAGATAGCAGAGTTTCTAGCAGTTTCCTTGGTTAACCGTCCTTCCTCGAGGTTGATGCTACATAAACTGTGATTCCATTGTCACCATATTGATGTTTTAAAGAGTCGTGTATATTATTGTACAGCAAACACTTAATTTCTTCGTCTCTCAACTCCAAACATTTTCTATTCTACAACGTGGAAGGATGTTCTCTGGATGATTTCCTCATACCTGCCCAATTTTAAAACAAATGTGTCTCATTTTCTTTGAATGTGTCCCTCCCCCTCCCCCCCTCCCTTTTCCAGCAAAAGTGAACTTTGGTCTCAGAAAACAGCAGGTTTCAGGAAGTGAGCTAGCTACACAACAGGAGTAAACACGGGCATGTTCACAAATCTGAAGTGTTGCACAACATTGAACAATACAGAATCTATTCTTTCCCCCCCACAAATGTCAATACCTCAGTTTGATGAACACTCATCTGCTAATCCTGACCAACTAGTCCTGACCATGACCCTGAGCCAAACACATCTCTTTTCCTCTCCTTCTTCCAGCTTCTGTCTATCCTTCCCCCTAATGAGATCTACAACTCTTTATAACTCGCCTCCCTCCAATTTCTACAGCTTGTACTAATAGAAAATATATTTAAAACCACTGATATCCATGATATCAGTTTTGACCTGGAAAAGAAATGATAAAACATCGTGACTGACTTGATATGTTCTTTATATACTGTTTCTAAAACACTCATTTTACTTCGACTCTAAATGAGTCACATTTGCAGTGTAATGCTAAATCAACTGTTCATGTTCCTTCTTCTGCATTTAAATATAATCAGCTACTATATTCCCAGGTCTGTTGCCTTTATTCTTTTAGTCCTTCTTTTCCAGGGGTGTTCACTTTCAATTCAGTCAATTTGGGAAGTTATTTTTTACATTCAAATAATGGCTTTGTCTGTTCAAACCAGAAACAATGGTCAACAACTAGTCTACAACTGCAGGTTTGTTTAGATTCTTTTTCCTGATGATTGAATTGAAAGTGAATTATCTTTCAGCCCTGGTTTTCTTCTCCTCCTTTCCCTTGTCTTCAGCGCATCTTGTGTTCCACGTCAGCGTTGGCCATGTTTGAGCCAGGGCTGGGGTCCTGCTGTCGTCTGGACTGGGGAGAGAGAGGGATGGAAGGATGAAAGAAAGGAGGAGAATATAGGAGAAAGTGAGAGATGTGGAGAGAAGAGTATTTGACCCACGAGAAGACAGGAAGAAAGAGACGTGAAGGACAGCAAGAAAGGGATCAGAGAGAAAAAGATACATTAAGTACAAAATTTCAAGCATTACAAAACATACACGTATTACTTCTAGGCCTCACCACATTGTTGTTCATTCAAACTCGAGGGAGACTGTATATTTACTACAACATCCAATATACCTGAGGCACTTTAGCTCTTTTCACCTGATAGAAGTTTTTTTAAATTCATATTTGATGTCTGCACATCTGGTTAAATGCTATAGCTATATTTTATTGGGTCATTTCTAGTAATCTGCACAACGACAAAGAATGAAAAGTGCAATAAACACATAATATGTATAAAATAGTTTGATGATATTCTATTATGTAGCACAGTATATAACCCCTAACCCTAACCCACTGTCTTGGTGCTCCTGTTATTGGATACAGAATGACTTCAAAGATGAAAAATAAGGTCCCACAAAGACATATAATGACTACATTTGTAGACATTTTGTCTGGGGGTCTTTCGGTTCAGGAGCCTTTTTACTAAGGCCTGCCATTTACCATTTTACTATAAATGTCCAAATGACCATTCATGTTTTGGCGTTAAAATTACATACAAAATTGCCTTTTACATCATAATATATTATTATATTGGCTTAGAACGATATTACAGTGTCCTACCTAATTGATACATAAATAATTAACACTGACTGTTTTAAAATAAACATATAAGAATGTGTAGTTCTTCAAACGGTCACTAGGGGACGGCAGAGAGCTTTATCATTACTGCCGATGAGTATACATTACTGATGTTGATGTGTGTGTTTTTCTGACACAGATAAACACACACACACACACACACACCATGTGGATCATTAGGTCATCACTTGAAGCTGTCAGTGTCAGAAGACTTTTAAAAATATTTCATGACTGGGTATCGTGTATGTGTGCCATCGGTATGACTTGCTCCTGCTGTAAAAAAATACTTGTGGTTATATGTTTACACTCGAGCTAAATTGATAGCTGAGGGAGTTTAGCAAGGTCAGGAAAAAGGGGGAGAAAGGGGGGAGTAAAGAAGAGGGACGTGAGAATGTGTGGGGAGAGGTGAGGCAGGGAGGCAAGCAGACAGAAATGCAGACAGAGATAGTAAAGGGGTTGCTTAGGTCAACTGGAATGTAGTTTGTATCATCTCAGTGACTCACCATAATAGAAACACACACACACACACACTCACACACACACACATACAGTATGTCATACTACCATTTTGACTCCTCACAGCCAGACTGACTCCAGGTTCTGTCTGTATCCTTGGAGAGAAGCTCTCTGTTGTTTTATCAAAACTGCTGCCATCGAATGTTCGTGTTCACTTAGAATGATTTGACTGTGCATCGAGGACGAGTCACAGTGAATGAACGACCACTGACGGTGAGCAACTTTGCTCCTGCGCGATCCAGGTCAGACACGTCTGCCTGTGCAGTGAAGAATGTTTTGTTAATCTTTCATCCTGTCCACACTGTCTCTGAAGAAGCTCTTCCAAAAATGAAATGAGAGGACACACTGTGCAAAAATAAGTCTCCGGCAGCCTGACATAGATGAATCTAGTTGGTATGCGGCCATCCAGACCATACAGTGGTCTCTTTTCTTCTCATTTTACTTATTTTTATTAGTCACAACAAAACAATGATGCAGTAAACGTTTCCATTTGTTTGTGAAAAATGTTTAGTCTTACAGAATTTAGGTTTTACATACAGTATGTGTACTTCTGAAGTACAACTGATGCAGTAGTAGTATTAAACCAGCAGGCACTATTAAAATTAAAATGATTTTGTTTATTCAAATCTACAGCGGACATCTAACATCTGCTTCTCACTGAGTATTGTTGCTGTTGCACCACAGCTGTTTACGTTTGTCTTTTTAGAAGGGAGGGATCTTTACTAATCACAGGGCAGGAGAGTTTTCTGTATTGATCTACACACAGATGGAAGTCTGCTAGGCCACTATTGGCTGCTTAACCACAACTCTGTACTGGTGGAGTAGTGTGTGTGTGTGTGTGTGTGTGTGTGTGTGTGGTAATGAACTTAAAGCAGATCTGCTGTATCTGCGAGTTTGTAGTGTGCTGAATGTGCCTGTGAATATGTGTGTCTATGTGTGTGTGTTCATGTGTAAGACAAAGCAGGGGGGTCTGATGACGATCAATACTAATGATATATTAATGCTTTCAGAGCCAGCTCATCATTCACCGCCAAATCCCTTTCTGCTGTGCACTTGGAGAAGTGTGTGTGTGTGCGTGTGTGTGTGTGTGTGTGTGTGGTGGAGCTAAAAGGCATTTCTTCTTGATCCATTGCTGCTCCATCCATCATTCTGATAGGTACCTTCTGACCCTGAATGACTGGAATATCACTGCTTTTGGATGAATTAATGTTGTATCTGCCAAAATGACCATGCTCCAGAAGCTGCGGAACAAGCAGCTTAATATTCAGTTTTTCTGCTGAGCTTTACTATAATGAAATTGACTCAGCCCAGTAAAACCTTCAACTAGAATGAAACAAATGCAATCTGTGTTCATACAGTAATACATCACCATCAACCTTTAAATGTAATCCTATTCTTATTCCTCTGATAAACCGAGACGTTCCTTGTGCCTTCAAGCAACGTGGACAGGACATAGAGATAACTAGTTGACTATAGTTAGAGAGAAACACAGACAGAGAGGAGAGGTGGAGTTCAGACCACAGAAATGCAGAGGCGGAATCTGTGCAGCTATTTAGCACTGCTCGTCAGTCACACCCAAACAGCTCAGAGCAGATTTACAGGATCCCGCTGTGGCTGCTGTTTTTATCAATCTCAACTCAAAAACATTTCTGCTCTGAAATATATGTTTTGCAACTTGTATAATCATATTATCATCATCAGTAACAGGCTACAATGTGCTACATCCACCTTTTCTATCCACTATCTACATAACTGATCTGCACATGCACTACATTATTAATTACTGTAATTCACAGCCTCTCAGTAGAAAACTATGGACTAAGGCAGAGATACACTATTATGTTAATGTTTATATGGTTTCAACTGTGCAAAATGCTCAGTGCCTCATTTTATGTTAATGGGATGAGAGTGAAGTCTACAACTTTTTCCAGAGAATAATTATTTCCAACAACAATAACAACAAAACCTTGGATTTTGCAGTTATCTAGAAGACACGTAGAGCACTGATAATCAGCTACACATTTTGGTATTGCGAGGATAAACACCACTTTTAGCAGCCTGTTAGTTCAGCTTATAATAAAGACTGGAGGCAGGGAGAAGCAGCTAGTCTGGCTCAGTCCATAAAAAAATAATTAACTGACTAAGTCATCCAAAGTTCAGCTGCACTGCTCTTAGCTGTGTTCACGCATGATGCAAAGCGATTTTTAGAGGTGGCACATCCGCATACAAAGCAAAGAAAATGCACAAGTACACATAAATCTCCCAGCTGAAGCCATGTGCAATGGAACTCTGAGAACAAAATATGGACTCTACCAGTCAAATGTTTGGAGTTTTTCATTAAAAATATACTTTTGTTTTCATGATTGCCAACGAGTTTTTAATGTTGTTTATCATTTTTAAATTAGGACACTTAGGTTAGCAAACACAACATCAATTGGAAGACAGTGCTAATGTTTGCTGACGATAGCCCTCTGTATGTTTATGTAAATGTTGCTGTAGTAACATAATTCACGCCACACTGAAGTTAAACTGACACTCATCTTAAAATATCTAAATTTTCCAATAATTCTAATTCAAAAAAAAAAACCTAAAAAACTACATTTTAAATTTTATACATGGTTTCAAAAAAATGTAGTGGAGAAAAGTGATGTAGGACCTGATAAATAAATAGCTGTATGTGACCGAAAGATGCTCTAAACCAGAACTTCTTTGATGCTAAATGTGAATCATAATAATTTTAGTACCATTTTTACATTGTGATGGCACTTATATTGATTCAGAGGAAGCAGAAGAAGGGTTTCTTTCTCACTGAGAGCCTCAGGGAAGAAACATGAGATCAGTCAGATGAAAGATGACCTTCAATGTATTCCTCTTTCCTTTCTTTCTTCCCTGACTCGATCTTCCTTCATCTAAGTTCCTGCTTTTCATTCACTCTAAGTTCTGCGAGACCATGTGCTACAAAGCTATGGTAGATTGTTCTACAGGTACGTGTGTTTTTCTGTTGTCTTTTATCACAAGACTTACAGTACATAGTAGACATGCAGGAGGAGGTATTACAGGGATAACAATAATTAGTACGGCATGCTTATTTATGAAATACATACTAGAGATTCATACACACACACACACGTGAAAATAAAAAAGCAGCTGCCTGCAGTCACAGACACACAGAGAACAAACACAAAGACCACAAAAAAATGAAACAGGTAGACACAAACACATGCACGCGCACAACCACACACATACACAGGGTGATTTAGTGCATGACAGTGTGATAGATGGTGAGAAATGAAGAACACAGACCCTGTTCTTTTCTGCTGGCTGTCTGTCTGTGTGTCATCAGTCCCAGATTTTAGAAACCACAGGGTCCTAAAAAATAAACAATTTGGGGTTCATTCGCAGGGCGTCAACTTAGGAAGGATGCCACTGATCTCCCCAAAGCCTTGCTGGGAAAGTGAGTTTGTCTCAAGTAGAGTCAATGCATTAGGGACCGTTTTAAAATTCAAACCTACCGTGGGAGAAAAAGTGATGAACCTTAATTTTTGTGACATATTTGAGCACAATTTAAGAACATTTCTTATTACAATTCACATTCCTTGAATTTGAATGATGAAAAATGGATAAACTACTTTCCCTTCTGAGGCTTTTGGGACACCTGACAAAACTGAATCAGTCATTCAATATTTCAATAATCAAATCAAGTATCAGATTAGATTTATCGGCAAACTGATCATGCACTAAACCTAAGATTCAAACTGCACAAATTCTATTTAAATAAGCAAATAATTAAAGCCAACAGCCACACATCACACAACCCTATGCCACCCCAAGCACTAAGCAAAGAAAAACCAAGTGGAAACTTGAATCTCTGTCTGAGATGTAGATTAAAACTTAAAGCACATTTGTTATATGTACCCTTTAATTAGCTGATGCTCACTTTGACAAATTACATTTTTATTGAATGGATTTTACGCAGGAAAATAAGCATACTGCATTAGTGGTGTGCTTTGTTTAGGTTCCTGAATTTGTTAATTTAGATAATATCCTTTTCAAATTTCCAGTTGGGCAAGGGTAGCCTTGCAAAGCCAGCCCACAAATTTAAAATTCCGATTCAGTTCCCTGCAGTCTTCAAAGGCTCACAGGCATTTGTTTGTGGCATGAATATTTTCATATAGTCTATATAGACAACACTGACATGAACCCTTTCTCCATTTTACAGGAGGTCCCATGCAGGGTGCCTTTCTTACTATTAATTGAGAGACCGGTTCAAGATAGCACACATCTGTTTGTGGTCACACAGGCACAGAAACCAGCTCCTCAGTATTGTGTAAAGTTATGCTGATGTGACTGCGGGTGATTATCTACGTGCACACCCCTAGACAATTATTCAATAATTCAAAATCGAAGGCTAGCTTGGCAATGATGGTGGATTAGTCCGATTACAGTCGGAGCTATACTCTCTGATAACAGTAATCCCTCCGTTTTTGAGACGGCAGACCAGAATAATTCTTACATGGCCCTCTCACCTCTAGATCCTCTCTGTGTGATCGGTCTCTGTCTTCAAAGTCTCTCGTTCTGCGTCGAGCTTCTTCAAAAGCGGCCTGGGCCAAAGCATCCTCATGCTGCATACACATGGATAGTGGGCTGTTTTTAGTTTTTTGTCTCTGAAATCTTCGATCTACTACAAACATGTTGGGGCAAATAAATGCACATCAGTTGTTACTACTCCTTAAACGAAACATGAGGGACAGGAAGAAGCTGGGGATGGAGCATGATATAGTTTTTCCTACATGTGTGTCCTTATACCTGTGCCCTCTCATCATCATACTCAAGGTATCCCATCCCGTCCAGCCTCTGAAGGTCAATCCAGCCTTTCCAGATCACGCAGACCCCATTCAAAATCATAGGAGCCTTTAAATAGACCTGGAGAAAGAGAGAAAGGGAGTGTTAATGTGATTAATACTGGCACCAGTTTATTTTATTGGTACATTATTATTGTATGAATGTGCTGTATAACTGTAAATAAGCTGTATTAAATATCTAAGATGTGATTCATGAAAATCAACAGCAATAAATAACAGCTGACAATAGTCAGATCAACTTTAGGGAAAGTCAGGAATAATTCTCGTTTCACATGTCCATGTTACATTATTCTCAGGGTTGGCAGTAGCTTAATATGACTTTTAGATTTGTACAAAAATACAATTCTTAAAACAAACCATCAGCTGTTTCTCCAGAAGAATAAAAAGCTCTATGTGTTCCTCATCCCACTCTATCTGCTGAGAAGGAGGAAAAACCACTAAATACGTCAAAACCCCACCAGTATAATTGAGAGCGGCACTAGTAAATCACACACACACGCACACACAAAGTTACAGGCATTTATAGATACTGTGTGTGCTTTTTGGGGCTGCAGGCAGTCATTTCTGTTTAAGCAGAAGATAGCGTGCCTCAGCAAAGTAACTGAGAATAAATATCAAAGGCCCAAAAAAAACTTTCGACATATTTTGTGTGTTAATTTTTAAGACCACTGCCCAGGGTCTTTTGAAATATACAACAATATGACTCTGTGGTCTATTCGGGTTCAGTCTGTGTAGCTCTCAGCTCTAGTTTTACTTCTTTTTTTCCTAAAAATAAATGTGATGTTGCTCACGTGTCTTTCGCATGATCTGAATGAATGTGAGACAACAGACCAGGCAGTCCTGTTAGTCATTGTTTTGTCTTTGAATGAGACAGAAGGACAGTGAGAAAGTGAACAATGATAATAAGGGACTCAAAGTGCCTATTGATGTTTTATTAACTTTGTTCTTCCTCATTTACACTGAGCTGCACAAAGGAGCTCAGTCAGACTGTCAGACAGACAGAGGAGCGGCAGACTTTCTCAAGTGCATGAATGTGGCTTCATGCCAGAAATCCAGGTGTGTGTCTCTGTGTGTTTTCATGCACTGAAGAAATGTGTACATCTGAAGAATTACAGACCCATTTCTCCATTTAGATTGGTCAGAGTGTCTGTGCTACCAAATGATAAAATGAAAACTAAACATTTATCATAAAACATTATTTGCAGCAGAGAGAAGGGAGAGAAAAAACTTGTAATTTATTTCTTATAACAGTCAAAAGTTTGTCTGAACAAACTTTGTAGCTACATTTGAACCTTTTCTCAAACAATTTAAAGTAGCAGTGATGGAGTTTTTGACCACTGGGAGGCAGCAGAAACAAGCTGTTCTGATGAACACATCACTGCCAAACTGCCACAAAATAAAATAACTTAACAACAATGGCTAACGTAAGTCCAGTATTCTCTCTTTTAACTGTTTCTCTGTCTCTGCTAAAGGAATAAATGCTCCAGTACCAGCTGTCTGCTCCTGTCATATGTCGCAGGGTCCTTTGGTAAGACACGGAACCAGAAGTTGCCCAAGGTGTGTCAGGTCGGCAGCATGACTTGAGTCTCAGTTAGGTAGCAAAGCGTGATATAGGTGCAGAACATTTTGAATTTATCACTGTGGTTACTAGCTTGTCGTTAATTTTATCTGCTTCCATTTGGTGTTGATCAGGCAATAGTCAAAGTAAAAATAGTAGAAAAGTAAAAAGGGTTGCAGGCCATAAAAACCAAACCAATGAGCCAAAAGACAACACAACAGAATAAGTGACATATAGAATTAAGGGGTTGTGCAGAGAAATAACACTCGGGGGCTTCTTTGGTACAACTGACCAATTCATTTCAGGCCGTTCTGAACACCTACATACACAAAAAGCTGATTAGATGTCCTCCCAAGATATGTGAAAGTGGATTGGTTTTACCCAAATGACTGCACTGTGGCAGAAAGCCACACTCTCAGAAGTGAAAGTAAAATTGAACACACTGTGACAAGACAACAGTGAATTACGTTGGGTGTTTGAATCTCTGTGTCTCTGTTTCATTACCTCCAGACACCACTATCCACACATCCATGTAAAGGCTCTCAAACTGAAAAAGCACACATCTTTGCATCAAGTAAATGTTTAGTGACTTAAGTCAAAATGTTATTTGCTCACTTTCTGTTTTTTTTTCTCTTCGTCTTCCTCTTTCCCACGACATTGATTTCCATGAGGAACAGACAGAGGGGAGGCAGTGAAAATGAGTCACAGTCTGTTTTTCTCAGGGTAGAACTTTTTAGATGGTATTTTTATCCAAGTAAACAAGTATTTAGGAATAAATTAACGGAATCAAACGCTCGCCCCAAATGGCACACATGCAAACATGTACTGGCTGTGTTTTTCTGTGTGACAGTGGGCGAGTGCCACGTTCCTGCATTTTTACTCAGGCTATTTTTGGACAGCCTCTCACAGGGACCTCTTTTACCACAGCTACCCACACTGCACCAGGGTTGCAGGGGAGACCGCACCCCAAGAGACTGTGGGTTTTTATGTTTATTCAAGTTAATGTTTTTCAGTGTGTGTGTGTGTGTGTGAGAGAGAGAGAGAGAGAGAGAGAGAGAGAGATGGCTTCCACATCTGCTGTGTGTCGCTTTTAAAACAAAGCTTCATCTGGAGAAATGTGTATATGTGTGTGTGTGTGTGTGTGTGTACATGTCTCTCTATGGTTGTGTGGATAAACCTTTGTTTAATACAGTGTCCTGAACATATTTGGACCAGTCTACACAACTTGAAATGGTTCTTCGAAGATTCAGACTTGCTCTTAGGGTTAAGATTCGAATTATGGTAAAGGTGGGGTTTTGCATTTAGCTGTGATGGTGAAGGTCAGGAGAAGAAGCTGGAGAATGCAGTGAGTGTCTTCACAACTATAGAAAGATCACTGTGTGTGTGTGTGTGTGTGTGTGTGTGTGTGTGTGTGTGTGTGTGTGTGTGTGTGTGTGTGTGTGTGTGTGT
>JAUMHF010000023.1:3543148-3565865 GCA_032359275.1 Microctenopoma steveboyesi | reverse complement strand
GTGTCCCCAAAGGTGGGTAATTCAGACTACCGTCCCCAAACAGTGCCTAAGTAGGTATGTGTGTGTGTGTGTGTGTGCGTGCAAGGGGAAAATATGTAGAAACGGCCCGACCACAGACTTCCTCTGAGAGAGAACCATGTCAACCCCCACATCCATTTACAGACACACACACACACACACACACACGTGTGAGCAGAACAGTGCCGTACTGTGAATAAGAAAAGGAAGAAGCATAAATGCAGTGAAAATTCAGACTTGTTCTCAAAGCGAATGCAGGTTTGGTAGAGCCTTCATTTTAATCACAGAAATCACGTGTGTTGTTCACCTGCCTGCGCTCTAAAGAAAAAAAGCGCTCGTTGTGTGTTGATTCCTATGGAAAAAATATCACACGTGAGTGACAAATTCACACATGCTTTACTATACAATTAGCAAGGTACAGTCTGTAGTAAAGTTTAAAGCCATCACAAACAAAAATACAAGAAAACGCACAGATAGACGACACGGAAAGAGTAATTAGGAGAGTCTTTCTGAGATTATTTGATTGTTTTTAAGTATTTGTAGTTAATAAAATAGCAATTTATGACCACAAAGCTGACTTTTGGCTGACGCAGACTTTAAGTCCCAGCAGCAGGCAGCTGCTGCCCGATGAATCACTGTGCATCACTCTTACATTCAATCATTCGCGAATGTTTGAAAACTTGTAAAATATGAGCACTAACTCTTTGCCTGTCTCTGATCTGTATTGTTCCCAAAGACGCAAATGCGCAGCCACATCTCCAGCCTTCTGCAAGTGCTTCCTATCGTATGTGTGTGAGAGAGAGAGAGAGAGAGAGAGAGGGAGAGAGAGAGAGAGAGAGACACACATACAAAGTGTGTTGGCAGACGGCGTGTGACGCAGATGCAGAGGGATGTTTTGGCACAGTGCCTCTCATTCAGTGCGGTGCCAACCACCTAGTCAGCACAACTGCCCTCTGATGTACACACACACACACACAATGACCAGCGCCCACAAGGTGTGTAAACACAGTGGACTACTGTGTTTTCAGCCCAGTGAGTTGTCCCACACACACAAACAAAATTAAGACCTAAACCTACCTGTTCAGTTCCTGAGACATTTCTTTCTCTCTCTCTCTATTTGTAAGTCTTAAACATGCATAGAAGCATTTCTTCTTCTTTGTGTGCGTGAGTATGTGAGTCATTTCAATTAAAGTTGAGCTGTAGTGACTGCTTTACACTCCTGTGTGTGTCTGTGGGGGGGTTAATCGCACAATAAACATGTGTAAGTCAGCAGCCAGTCACAACAACTCCTGCTCTTTCTTCCTCCCAACCTTTTCATCCTTCCTAATCTGATCAAATACCACCAGCCCCTGCTCTTGTCTGAGATAAGAAATTTGAGCACTCTGCCTGGTCAACATGACATTCAAATACATATCATGTTAATCATTTCTGATTCACGCTCTCCTCCGCAGCGCACTGGCACACAACCACTCACTGACACACACAGCAGCCTTTCACTGCCAACAACAAAACTGAACATGACTCCAGCACGAGCATCGCGCCGTCATCTGTGGCAGCTGGAATGAAAGATCACGGAGGTGAAGGAAGGAACGATGGAGAAACTTACTTTATGTGTTAACCTTTTAAATATTTCCGTCACAATATGAATTGCGAAGCAGCGTCAGTTTATCAGTTTGGCTTTCAGCAAACATTGAACAAATAAAGTAAGAAGCAGATTTTCAGCTTGGATCTAACTCAGTAATTAACATTTAGTGGGTGGTTTGTCGATTTAGTGAGAGACGGGAGTATGACTGTGTGTGTGTGTGAGCAGGTGGACATAAAGCGCGTTACTGGCCTTCTGTTCCTAAACCCAGACTCAATAGTGCCTAACGTCCTCTGGCCTATTGTATGACACCCACACACCCACACACACACACACACACACACACACTCCACCTGCCAAAGCAACAGAAGTATAATAGTACGGTACTCTCCACTGCAGGATCACTCTCCCTTCTTCTGCCTTCCCACCCTGTAATTATAAAAGCTGCAAAAAAACATGAGAGACACACACACGCCCACACACACACCCACACTCACAAAACACAACAGCAGTCAGGTCATTGAGGCTAGGGTCAAATACATCATTGTGTGTGTGGTTTGAGTCCAAAGAGTAGGAGCCCGATGTGAGCGGAAAGCAATGCACACGTCACAGCTATACATAGAGTAGACCACACTTTGCTAGATCTAAAAACATTTCTTTTCTAATTACAGTTAATCCAGTTGTGTCTCTGGATTAACTGAACTCATTGCAAAGCGCCGTGACTCACGACTCATGCCTATTTCTTTTGTTCTGTCAGTTGTTTTTATGTTCAGACTGAAAATACTGGAAACCTTTGTCGGGCCACATGTTTTCTATTGCCAAAATTGTTCACTGGCAGTTTCATTTCCATTGTGAGCTGAGTGATTGGACATGACCCCATCTGAGTCTCCAACTGCCTGTAGACACATAATGTGAATCATTGCTATGCAAAGTCCTTTCTCTGTGCAGCAAGAGGGCCATGAACCCCTGCTCCTATGGCTTTCATAGGTATGGAAATATCATGCAAATCCAGGCACGGGCTACAGATAGAGTTAGAAAACCAGAGAATGGTGGGGTGGCGGTGGTGGGCGGCTGTGGATGATCATTTTCCACATTTTGTTCTTTTTTCCTCATGGGCTGTTTTATTGAGTCAATTGATGAGACAAACTGTTTTTGATGAAGGCCAGTGTGGCCTTGGTGCTAACTGGCTGCGTGTCCGTCAGTGTCGCTGACAGTGGTCTTTTATGTCAGTTATCATGTTTTTCAGTAATATGTGCTATATCCATTGACATCTGTTGTCAGTTAGTTGTATTCTCCCGGATCCTGTCAAATGAGGTTTGAATCAGAAAAGAATGATTTGGGCAGCTGTGCTGTCTGTCACACTCTACTTCTACCTAGCTCAGGGGTAGGCTAGTTCGGTCCTAGGGAGTCGCAGCCCTGCTTGTTTTCCAACCATCCCTGCACTTATAGCTTCTGACTGGCTGAACACACCTGATCCAGGTAATCAACAGTCCCTGCTCTTGGGTAACAGCTGGAGGGTTGGAAAACCAGCAGAACTGCGGCTCCCTAGGACCGAACTCGCCTACCCCTGACCTAGCTGAACATAGAGTCCTGTCACTGCCTAACCACTAAACATAACTGAGGGTATGATAAACCACCTACACTATATGCTCAAGTTGGATGCCTGATTATGTTTATCTTTCTTTATCTTTAGTTTCCTGTAGAGGATATTATAGGAATCTAAATGAAACACTGTATAATACAGGAGGATTGTTTGCACATATTATATAGTTATAGTTAGTTATAGTTAAATAGCTCCCTGTCTTGTTGATTTAGACAATGTAATCTTGGTGGCATTAGGATTCCAGTAAAACATTTTGTAATGCAGCAGCTGTATAAAATATACTATATAAGTCGCCTTGACTTTATGTTGAGGTCAATATGTCTAACAAAATACTTTCTCCTTAATTTGGTGTTAAAAGATGCTACAAGATAATCCTAGTGAGGACACCTGGATGATAAACAGAAACATGTCAATATCCAGATAAGCAGTGCTGTATTCTTCAGTCCAGTGCAGCAGACACTTACTGGAGGAGAAGGACTAAGAATGAGGGAAAGGAGCTGACACACACATGCTGGATTTCTCACCAGACTGATCTCTCTAGCTTTCTGTCCAAAACTTGTGTGTCTAGCAGGTTTCCTCCCTCAAATACACACTAATACGTTTACACAAACACACACACACACACACACACACACACACACACACACACACACACACACACACACACAAACACACACTGTTTCTGCCTCTACCTTATATGCACAAATGCACTTATACAGAGATTTACTCAAACACAAGGACCAGCATAAAACACTGACACACACAAAGAGCAGAGGACCCTGTCTGTGCGTGTGCTGCAGTGCATTATGGGAGTGGGTATGGTCATTGATCTAAGGCCTGGAGCAGGAAATATGAAACCCTGTGGGAGGAGGTGGTGATGGTTCTGTGGGGATGTGTGTGTACAGGGAATTTTTTTTTTTTGGTGCGTTAATGTCTCTCAACATGAAGACTCTGACTGTCTGTGTGGCTCCAAAGAAAGTTCACCTATACAATTCTAAGTAAAACAAACAAGAAATCATTGAAATGCTAAACAATAACTCAAGATGCACACACACACACTCACACACACACACACACAGGCCGATGGAGAGCAGCAGTAGCAGAGGGAACCAATTAGTGGTCTGACTTTGATGATGTCACTAACAAGTCACGCACTGATGGCACAGCGTCCGTTCAGATGGAAACACAATACCACACACTGTGTGCACTCACACACACACACACACACACACACACACACACACACACTCACACACACACATGTGATGCTGATATGGCTGTGACGGGAGAATCCTGGAGGCTTAAAGCTGATAAACTAAAGGGATCAGGTAAGAAATGATCTTGGAGGGTTAGCGCGTGTGTGTGTGTGTGTGTGTGTGTGTGTGTGTGGAGAGCATCACCAACAGCTGCAGAAACATCTAGTTACAATCGCTCCTCTCAATGTTTCTTCGTTGTTCTGCTAACGTTTCCATCAGCGTGTTGAAGGTGGGGAGCTGCTGCACAGAGGCCACATACAATTTCCACACTTCACCAACAGCTGTGTCCATATTTGCCATATTTTCAATAGAAATTTTTATCCACTAGCACAACACTGGTATCTAATCATGTGGGACTGAGAGACAAGGACATAGTTGAAGTAGGAAATAAAAGTTAGGGAGGGCCCTCTCCATGAGGAAAAACACAATTTGACATTACATTTATAAATATTGAGATCTTAGTAGTGGTGATGTCGTAGGTAAAAAAAAAAACCTGGATATAATGTGTGTGAGTGGATGAACGCATTCTGCTTCCTGGGTTTTCTGTTTGAGACATTCCCTCCTCCTCCATCGTGTAGCTGACAGACACTCGTCTGCTTCTCATATCTCTGCTTGCCCCCCCCCATCCCCCCAGAACAACCACTAATCCCTTTCTGTTTCTGTTCACTGTTCTCTCTGCTTTAGTTTTTTTTGTTTACTTACATGTTTTTGTGTGTTTGTGTGTAGACATGCATATATCTGCGAGTAAGGCTTAGCAATCAGCCTGGCGCCACATCTCATCAGCATGCAGGGGCAGTGCGCAGACATTCGCGATTGCACCAACACACACACAGAGAGAAACAACCTTCAACGCCAAAGCTGTGGTTTGAACCTCATCTAGTCACATCTTCAGATTTGACTTTTTAACCAGCTAGAGGTCCACTACTAGAGCCAGTTTAATCAGTTGTGTTGAGACCTCTTCACCCTGGCACTGTATGTATTAAATTCTCTCTCTCCCAGACACACAGATAGACACACACACACACACAGTTAAGCAAGCTGGAGGGACAGAGTGCAAGAAGACAGGAATCTGTGAAGGTTCTCAGTCATCCAGGTCATCGTTATCTCAAAAAGGGTGTATCCAGTAGCAACTGGACTTGTAGGTGTCTTGACGACGTTTCGCCCTTCGATCCAGAGGGCTTTCTTAAGTCTGAGAACTTTCTCAAGACTGAGATAAGAAGACAGGAAGTAAGGAAAGACCAGTGTCTGTTATCAAAAGGACACAAGAAGTTTCTTCACACAAAGAAAACCACAAAGAAAAACAAAAGCGGGTGGAAGAATAAAGGAGAGGACTGAATTTAAGTGACCAACAAGATGGATGCATGTTAAAGAGCATGGGAGTGGCAGGGACCGAGCCAAGGTCATACATTTTAAGATTTTTAAGATATTGATCATTTCCCTTGTCCTGCTCACATTTTTTACACCCATCTATAAATTAAAGACACAATAGTTCCATCTAACGTGTGAATGCAGTCATAAAAAACACTGCATCTCTGCATGGAAAGTTTCCTCATACGTATTGGTTTTGAGAGAAATAGGTTAAGCTGACACAGAGTATGTTCCTACCAGACAGTACGCACTTATCTGCCCAATCTTAAAGCTACTTAAAACAAAAAAAATCAGACAAAAAACCCTAAATAAGTTTCCCCTGTCTTTCATTTCCATAATTGCACAGAGCCAGTCTGATTCTTGCTGATGGTGGAGAAATGTGGAAACAGGGCACTATGGGAACAATTACTGAGTATCTAGTGTTTATATTCAGCTACGTCAGCTAGCTTAGGCTGCCGATGTTAGGATGCATGAGCAGCGTAGCGTTAAGGTTTGCTAGCAAGTTAGCTGCTAATGCTAAATTTAACCTCGTCCACAGCTGGATCCCATTAACCTTCAACGGCACTGAGAGTCACTTCTTTTTTTTTATCGTCTGTCTCTCGCTCAAACATGCACCCACTCACACACACTTCTGTGAGGACATTCGTTACCTAACTACTTACCCTAACCTTTCATATCACAAGTAACTTACCTTATAGACCCTAACCCCTTCACTTCTTTAACCTCAACCAGCCCTTTGAAGGTGTGTGATAGAGTGAAGACTAAAAGAAATGTCCTCACCCACCTAAAATGTCCTAAAACAACATTATGTTAAGTTTAACCTGGCTAGGCTGCCCTTGGTTTGGCATGGGTAGCAGGAAGGGAGCTGGGAGAAAATATGTAGGCAAAGGAAATAAACGTAAGGACCTTCATTCTTCATTCACCCTTCTTCTATTTAACTTTCTGTCCCAGTCCAACCTGGCTAAATACGCATACATAGTTATGTCTGACATAAATTATGCTGCAATTGACCATTAATATTTTATATAATGTAGAAATAAAAGCCAAACCATGGAGAAAATTATTTTGTTAAAAGCTGTATTTGTATTGTTGGGAATAAACTATGCCCAAGAATCAGTGATTTGTGTGTGTGTGTGTGTGTGTGTGTGTGTGTGCAAATTTAACTGTGACAGTAATTAAGAGAAGAAGTTGCAGCGTACACCAGATCTCTGCCTTGGCCTGACACCAGTATTCTACAGGGAGGTCCAGGGGGATCACGAGGCAGTGCGCGCATGTGTGTTACCTTGCGTGTATCAAATGTACGCTACCACAACAC
This sequence comes from Microctenopoma steveboyesi, assembly GCA_032359275.1. NCBI lineage: Eukaryota > Metazoa > Chordata > Actinopteri > Anabantiformes > Anabantidae > Microctenopoma > Microctenopoma steveboyesi. The sequence goes on along the minus strand of JAUMHF010000023.1, from coordinate 3,558,723 downwards.
TGCAGGAGTTCTCCCCAATTAAAGCTGCTGTGCTAAAAAAGTTAAGTAAAGTAAAGTCCATTTTCTTCTAAACAGTGTTTTTTTTTAAGTCAGGAAATCAGGAAACCACATTTTCACTCGCCTGTGTTTCTTTATACATGAGGAATATGAATGAATATTACATAAAAGTAAAGGCTGAAACCTTATACTTGAAGTTTTTGTTGGAGCTGCATGAAAAGAAGATTTCAGCAATCCAGAGTTATTCTGAGTTGCTTTGTTGGTATAGAATGACTTATGTTTTTCACTTCAAGGGATGAATAGCAGACTGTCAGCATGTTTATCTGGATTCTCAGACGTGTGCGTGTGTGTGTGCTTGGCTTCAGAACAACTGTGAAACTGCTTTACATTGACGGCTCCTGGCCTCATTAAAACTTCATAGATCTGTGAGCAGCATTGAGGTGACAAAGAAGAAGATATCGTCTTACAAGCACATGCGCACACACACACACACACACACACACACACACTCACTCTCTCTTCGTCTCTTCCATACACATGCACGAAATATTTTTCCTTCTTTTTATGACACACAAAAAGACACTCCACATCACAAGCCCTTCTGCAAAATGCCCACCACCCATCAACACACACACACACACAGTCTCACACACTGTTCCCAACCATCAGTGCACTTGTGTTAAATAATTAACAGTGTGAGATTAGTCTGTCAGCCTTAGGGCATGGAGGTCCATCGATTCCCCAGAATGCATTTTTAATGAGCCGCCAGTCGGCATTCATTTCAGCTGGCCAGTGTCCGTGGAGGGCCTTCTGACACACAGACAACACACACTCTCACACACGGGTCCAGGCTTAGCGCCAGGGGAGACAATTAACATACACAATAAACACAGCAGCAGCAGGACTGCACTGTACGGCGCATATCACCTTGACAACAGCAGCGGACCAACATCTTTGGAACTATGAAGGTTGTTTAACTTTGACTTTGATTGTAAATGAGCATGAGCGCTACTGAGCAACGCATTTTCTGTCAGGGTCATAGGCCTGAACAAATGGTCACACTCAGTAGAATCAAACTGCTCTGTCATTTTTATTTTTTTGATATGATCAGAAATAAAGAACAGAAAGAGAAAGAGCAGACTGGGATGTATGTGCTTTTGCGAATGTAAATGTTATTTCTGTAGAAGTTTCACATTGCAGCATGTGACAATAACTCCGGCTGAATCAGGGGCACCTGACTAAAGCATGACAAATGACAAAGATGCTTATGGTTCCAACTGATGTTGAAATAAGAGATTTTTTCAGCATTTGTGTGGACGGCGAACGGGGGATGATTTTGGAAAACAGATTTTTAAAATGTCCAGTTAGTCTGCTGCATCTCAGACCATAAACAGTTAAAGAGCACCGGCCTGTGTGTGAGAAGTTGGATGGATATCAATCACTCGTCCTACCTTTCCTGTCTCTCTCTCGAAGTCGACATAGTCCCGTGTGGGAACCTGTCTCTGATCTCCGTGCAGGTTGGCTGGAAAGAACTGGAGGGAGAGATTGGTACCTGTAGCTACAAAGGCCTACGGAAACACAGAGAGAAGGACAAGTCAAAATGAGCTTTAGAATAAAGCAGCTTTACATGATTTTTGACCACTAAGAGACTCCCACAATGTGGGGTTTTGGTTGTGGTTATTAAATATGTTCCTTCATCACGTCACAGCCATTGTCTCTGTGACATAAGAAAAAATTCAAAACTGTTGTTCTGGTCTAGTCTCCACCAACTTGTACCAGCAGCTGGGTATTTCTGCTCTTGATGTTCTGAGTCAGATTTACCAGTGTCACAATTATTCAGATTAGATCATTAGTACAATAAATGGGGAATGGAAAAATTGACTTTACTTTCCCCAGAAACTACCCCCGAGCCTCAGGATCTAAGACTAACCACAGCCAGTAACAGAAACATGTTGATTGATCGGGAGTTAAACTGACCAAATATGACAGGCAGTGTTCAAACATCAACTGCTACGGTTACACAAAGTTAAATCACATGAAATCTCGGCACCTGAGTGTGCAATCAAAAACGTTTAGCGTCACTGTTGTTAGTCTTGTTGTGAGTCTGGCCTTTTAGTGAGGGGCGACACACAGCTCTTTAAAAGGACGGGGTGTCCCAGGTTTACAACACGAGACCAGAGTATTGTTGCGTAACAGTCAGCATCGTTCTATCACGTATTAGAGATGTGCCACATCGTACCAACCATTATAATACAACACTAATTTGTACGTAATAAAAAAGGGTAATTTAGCAGGATAAGTGATATTTGTGACACAAAACCAACGTCTGAAAGTGACAACAACGTGTCAGGCTCTGATGAAGATTTAGTATCTAAAAAGGAATCTACTTCAATAGCATGGACTTTTTCTGCAGGTACGCGACTCCTGGAGAAAGTGTGCATGTGCATAAAAAATGGCTACACGAGGAATTATAGATCATTAAAGAGCAAATCAGAGTCTGCTAAAGATGAAACTAACACTAGAGCGCCTCATAGAGATTGAAATAAGTTATTTTTCATTGTGGATTTATTGTATCAGCTATGCACTCACTCTGCACCTACATAAACAGAAACAGTTTCTAAAATATATCCTTAATCATTGTATATATTCACATTAATCAGCAAAGTCAGCCAAAGGCACCATATAAGATAAAACTGCAGCAGCAGTGTATTTTGTTGGGCTCCATAGTAGCTGAAGCCCTTTTCAAACTACATTAGATTCAATATTAAGAAAACACAGCTGATGTTTAAAGTCAGTTTACTGTTATGGAGAACATTTTACAGCCTGTACAAACAGCTGTATAGTGTCTTTTAGGGTTGTTAAGTAGCTTTGACTGTCTGAGAAAATCCCTCAGGAGAAACAACCCAAGCACTCCGGGTCAGGTCAGAGCATAAGGATTACTTTCAAAGTTTGAAATTAAAAATTAAAAAGTCTAATTTTCGGTCAGTATTATACTGATTTATTACTTTACAGTTATAAATCGGTATAATCAATATTCCTGAAATCACATGCAACAGAGTGTTTGAATATCAATTCAAGTTTGATAGGCTGCATCACAGTTGTTCTTTTTTTTCATTTCCTCAACCCGCCCACCCGCCGTCTCTTTCTGTTTCTTCTTGGTGTAACCGCTCTCCTCTCAGAACAAAAGCACAAAGTGAGCTACTGGCCTGTTCTCCCAACACACACGTAGAATCACGTCATAGTGCAGCGCGCCTCCGTTCTTTAATTCTGTAAAATGGCTTCTTGTGTTAATGGAAGATAATCCTCTTTGGATAACATGCATGTTCATGCTGAAATCAGTAATATGCACCTCGCTGTTAAAGTTTGTTTTTGGAGTATCCTTGTCTGCGTCCATGTCTTTTGTCTTTATATGCGTGTGAGTGTGTGTGTGATGTGTGTTTGCTGACACAGATCAATATTAAGGGCATCAGGGCTGTGATTGAGCTGGAAGAATATGAATTATGCATCCTGTCAAATCTGTCCCTGATCAGAGCGTGAGAGAGCGAGAAGAAAATCTGAACGAAAGTGTAGGAGGACAGAAAAGCAGTGGGTAGAAGAAAAAGAAATGGAGGGAAGAGAAAGCAGAAAATTACTAAGTGTGTATGTACACACACACACACACACACACACAGAGAAATGAGAGCTCAAAGAACACCCAAGTCATCATTTCTGCTGTATTTGAAGTATTAGATTACAACCATCTGATACTAATTTGCTGCCTACTACTGCTGGAGGAAAAAAAAGAGGGAAGGAGAGGCAGCGAAAAGGGAGAGATAGAGGAAAACGGACAGACAAAGGAGGACAAATAAAAAAGTCAGGGAGATAAGAAAGAGGAAGAGAAACAAAGGGAAACAGGACAACAGCTGTAAAGACTAAAAGTGGGGGAGAAAATGTGAACTGAAGAGATGCAGAAAGCTTGGGAGAAAAGAGCGAAGAAAGTGAAAGGAAATTAAGCGTAAAGACGAAAAAAAAAGCGAGAGATGGGAGCAAAGCGGGAAGAGAGGGAGAGATCAGCGCAGCATGAAAATCAATAGCACTTTAGAAAACGACATCTCTAATGAGCTGAGCTAAAGATAATTTACTTTAAATTATTGTTCCATTTATCAGACGAATCCTGAACATTTTAGAGTCGCCATGACATAGGAGTGTGTGTGTGTGTGTGTGTGTTACACTTTTACATTATTATTGAAAGGCAGAAAATAAACCAAAAATAATGATGACAGTCTTTAATGTGTGTTTTTCTAGTTGTTCAATCAATGGACATAACTTACAACATGCAGAAATATAGATTCGTTCAAACAGAGCTAGACGTAAAGACGTAACCATGGTTTATTTTTCCTGGACTTTATGTTCTGACCAGACCTGCTCTGAGCTGACATTACAGTTTATAAGATGAATTATCTAGTAAAGTACCCACTCCTCCTCTCTCATAACTAAATCACATTATTACTAATAGGATTCATTTTAAAAGCTGCTAAAAAGTCGTTTCTCAGTGTTTCTAATTTGAACTACGATTGGCTCCAAAATGCTCCTGATGTCACTACGTCTTAATCGTCTCGCTGGGACGTAAGGTGAGTAAATCAGCACAGTGAAGCTCCTACGTCCACAGAGAGTCGGCTTTGGAAATGATATGTACGCAAGGTCAGCGTTATTCTACCTCTGTCTGGCGTTTAAACGTGATCCTTGACAGCACGTTCAAATCTCATTGTGTGTGATAGTTGTTCACACCGACCATGAAAATAGCAGGAGGTCTTTAGCGGCGTCTGGCTGATAGATAAATCAGCAGCATGATGTCACAGCTGCTGTCAAACCATTAAAACCATGACCATCAATTCTCACTGCAGAGGAGGCTTATAAATACAGTGAGGACAGACAGACAGACAGACGGACAGACGAAGACATCATGTCCCACTAAAAGAGCGTAAAACTAGATGTCGTCCCCCACCCAACCCCCACCCCCGTGATGATGACAGCATGTTTGTGAAAAATACCTCGAGGATAACTAAGGCGGCAGAAGTTGCCCTGCGTTTGAGTCGGGGTGCCTGAAGGCGTTCAAGTCTGAGTTTCACCTTTTGTTGAGGACACGATTCAGACTTCACAATATAAGCGTGCAGTAATTACATAATGAAAGCGCGCACGTGTTCAGACCTGCTTCAAAGTTACAAGCTGAGGATCATAAACACCACAACCAGCAGTTTATTCTTTAATACTCATAAAAGGTCAAACTAATTAACAACTTCAGAAAACTGAAGACATTAAAACAATCTGCTGTGATTATGTGATTATTGAGTTTTATGCTTTCTACTTCTACTCACTACATTTACTACAAAATATTGTCTATTTTACTTATTTATTCTGTGGCTGAAACAAGTACTTACTATATAAAGTACAATTTAAAAAATACATATTGTGAGCAAATAATGTGTGATGCACTGTGCTACAGTGAAAAACATGCAGTAATAATGAATAAAGAACCTTTTTTCATGGATATTGGATCTTTAAAGCAGAGGTGGTAGAAGTACACAGATTCAGTACCAGCACTCGGTAGAAGTGCAGCTACTTACCTACAAAAACACTACACATAAAAAAAGAGGAAGTACCACTTCAAAATCTTTACTCAAGTAAGTATTTTGTACACACCAATCTATAGTACTCCAATAAGAACACGATGTAGCACCATGAATTTGATCCAGTCTAGATTTGTTCAACAGACTTTTAAAAGTGAACGTTACAATAAAGAACATTTATCACAATTAATAATGAGGAAGTGTCAAATTTCTTTGTTACTGTGGAGACATTTTGTGGAACAAAAACAAAAAGCTGATGTATAATAATAATCATCATTTTTATTCATTCTTAGGCAACTACAGCCATTAAAAGAAACTAGGAATTAAAGCTGTTCAACAATTGTAGTGAAGTAAAATAAAAATACTCCAGTAAAATATAAAATGCCTCTAAATTGTGTTTAAAGTCCAGTAGTTACTACTACTCATATCTTACTCAAACTCAACGCGCCACATTTTCACCAACAGTGAACAACAACAGGCTAAAGAGGTCGGTGTAAGTCTGGTCTCTACATCAGCCTCCACCTCAAAACTGGATGTATAATCTGATGCATCTGAAGGGTCTGCTCGAGACACAGTGTGGTTTGAAAACGGAGGGAGACACACGCAGCACACTGACACACACATCTAAATCAACACAAAAGTAAGGTAACTAGACAAAATAAAAATGCTGCACACACTGATGATCAGCTCATTTTTGTTCTTACTTGTTCTGTTCGACCACAGCTTAAAACCCAAAGTCAACAAATGAGATTTAGAAAAACACCAAACCTAATCGGGTAGTGTTTTTCATCATGTTTGGAAGTATCACATTAAATATTCAACCTAAAGATTTGCCCATTAATCTTCAGTTTATCTCCCACACAACTGATAGTTTTAGCTTGGAACATTTTGAGTAAGTTAATATTTTAAGCGCTGTGCATGTGTTTGTTTTTACCAGGTCACTTAGAGAATATCCACTGCGTGTTTTCACTGCATACCAAAATTAGACCCGACAGGTAATATTTACTTAAGGTGACCAATCGTAGGCCCCAAATTACAGTCCTAACCGTGTTTTCCGTAGCCATAAAGTGCCTGTGTGTGATAACGTGTGTGAGTTCATATGCGTTCTGCCAAACAAAGCGGGACAATGATGACTGCAGCTGCAGAATATAGAGAAAAGAAGTCATGAGTGTGTGTGTGTGTAAGGTTAAGCCTTCTGGGTCTGCAAGTCTAATAACACGTCTATTTCCTGGTGCAGAGACAGATCAAAACACCAGTACACAAACACACACAGCACCACGTGTGTGCATCTGCAGCGTTCCCATCAAAGGGCTGCGTCTGACTACTAAAATGGAGACAGCCTTGACGTGAATGCTTCTTTTTAAGTTCCTTTGAGAGTGTTTAATTAACCAAAGCACACATCTGGTTTCTTTAGAAAGCACACAACATGTTATATCTGTGTAAGAGTGCACGAGCTCCACATCCCCACAGATATGTACACAATAATCACACACATAATGATCTATTGGACTCTTAGAGGAACAAAGAACAGATTTAGTTTGCACTCACTATTTCTGACCGTCCGTCTCTGCAGGCGTTCTGGAAGCGGGCTTGCCTCTCTTCATGGGGCCGGTCTCTGAACCCAGTATATTTAATCTACAGCAAAGAGAAAAGAAAGCCTAAATGACACATACATACTTGCTTATTCATATATTAATACACTGATTAAAGTCCATGTGTTTGATTTGAGAGTCCTTCAAGTTAGTTAGACAGTGGACGGCAAAGCTCTCTGCCACCAGAAGGCTGCAATTGAAAGATAAGCCACAGGAATTTTGATTTAATGCAGAAGGCATCATTCTTTGTCTCTGCTCTTCATCAGAACCTCTAAAACTGAGAATAATTCTTAACACAGAATTAAGTTTTACATTCAGAGGAGGAGTAGCCAGACAGTTTTATGGGGCTAAATAAACAAGAAAAGCTTTATTATTGTCAGAAGATCATTTTTGTCAAAGGTCAGAACTACAACACCACCTATGTATGGAGCTGGGTGCCTGTAGCCATGCGAGGACTGGATCCAGCTGTAGCTTTTCTCCATGAGGAGAGAATGAATGAAATAAGCTGAAGCCTGGAGACTATTCGAGCCGCCAGTGTGCGTCTGTGCTGTGAGCAGCTTTATTTCCGCCGTGTAGCAGAGTGTGCGCAAACACAGACTCACCTCACACTCCCTGCTCAACTTGCGGAAAAACTCCTCATTCTCAAACTTGCTCCTCTGGTCCGGGACTACCCGCGGCATCTTCCCCGACACTTTTCCGGAATCTTCAGTTTCACTTTTATCTTTTTAAAAAACGATCCCGCACAGTAAAAGTTGTGTCTTACCGTCCGTCCCTCACACACACAGCCTCTCTTTCACTCACTCACTTCTCTTCCGTGTCTCTCTCTCTCTCTCTCTCTGTGTGTTTTCTCTCTTCCCTGTGTGCAGCAATGTGCTCTCTGCTGCTGGCCTCTGTGATTATGACTGCTGCTCTTATTAGGATGATCTGCCTCTGACTGCGGCTCCTGTGCGCGCTGCGGGTCGCTTCTGGCTCCAAATGGCTCTTATTAAATGACCCGCTGCTATAGATAATGCTCAAATTGACCGTGTGGCTCTCCCTCCCTCCCTTCCTCTCTCTCTCTCTCTCTCTCTCTTGACGAGTGTGTGATCTCAAGCAAGTGGCAACAAACGAGCGCTCTCTGTCTGTCTCTCTTTAGTCTACCTGCAACTTTCAACTCAGTGGGCCTGCGGACTGTTCATGAAGTCGAGAGGTTTTGGACACAGGGCACGAAGCCCACACGATTAGGCTGTGTAATAAAAGGTCTTGAATCATATGTTTCAGAGCTGTTTACTGTAAGGGAATATCGGTCATGACGTCAAGCTAAATTTATATTTACATCGTGAATTAGTTACAACAGGATTCATGCACAGACAAAACGAGACTTGCAGTAGGTATAAAATAATCTGGCTTAAAGAAATGAAATAACGTATGAAAATCTGCCAATAAAAACATTACATACACATATAAATAACACCCATAACTTTACATTAGTAATTGAGAAGAATAAAAAGAAATTCAATGCTCTTTCATTTTTTGTTGTTTTTGTTGTTCACATCTTTCTTGTACAGCTGAGCAACTTCGAAATTACTACACTTTGACTAGTGCGTGAAGGCATCAACAGTCTACTTCCTGGCTCCGTCGAGTCGCTCTTATGACTGTACACCCAAAATACCGCCCCCCACCCTGCGCCACCCACTCCTCCACCCAGCAAACCTCTAGACCCCACCACCCTCCCACTCCCCCATTCACAATAATAATACTACTACTCACGCTACTCGGTGTCAGCACTGCGCATGCGTCTGATCTGGACCGCAGAAACTTTATGGGATCCTTATGTGGGAACTGAAAGATGGAGGGTGAGCCTGCAGAGCTGAGGTGGACAGTGTTGGTGTTTCTAGAATCAATCCAATAATCCTGACATCCTCCACAAACTTTCATGAATATTTGACAAAGGATTTTAGAGGAAATTAAGCAATGAGTTTGGTGATGTGTTTTGAATCTGCTTATAAGTGCTTTAAGAAACATTCTCCACAGGGAGTGAACGCTCTTCTGTTAGCACTCCTGTGTTTTCACTCTTTGTTTCATTCTTTCTCTGTAAGGAACTTTCTACTATGGAAAAATATTTGCTGCTTTGACATTTGACATTTTGGAAGATTTGGCTCTAAATAAATAAAACTGAATTCAATTGAATGTTTCCAGGACAAAGCTACATTGCATTGCTAACATTTTATATGAAATATACATAAGAGGATGCTTTTCTATTTCTGTTCTCACCTGGTGGGACTTTCACATTGACTTACATTCATTTCCTGGAGACGAACCTAAACATAAGCAACCATAACTACATGGCTACTGGCTTATTTAACTTAAAACTAAGTCATTGCTGTGACATTAAGTGATTTGAGAATCCACACAAAGTAAGTGTGTAATGTGTGTCAATCCCTACAGTCTGAGTAACACATGGCACACACACACACACACACACACACACACACACACACAAACACACACGCTCAAAGCCAGAAAGCCAGACAGTTAAAATTTACAGCGGCATATCTGAGACTTTACTTTACTTTACTTTACTTTACTTGGCAGACGCTTTTATCCAGAGCGACTTACAGGGAGCTAGCGCTGGGTGTCTGGCTCAGGGACACACCTGGTAGGGGATGGACTAGGAGTCAGACGGGGTTCGAACCCACAACCTTCTACATTCCAATCTGACGCTTAACCCATTGAGCTACCAGGCCGCTGAGACATATTGGCAGTTGCAACATAATGAGGAATGAATTATTATGAAATGAACAGACACACACACACACACACACACACACACACATAAGCATACGCATACATAAATAAAGTAAACATGACTGTTAGACTCCTGTAAAAGTTTCATAATCACCCAGGCAGATCTTAATTAAACTACGACGAACAAGAACCTACAGGTTGCGTGTGTATGTGTACATTCTCACACAGGGATTCTCTGCTGCAACACGTTTTTTTGTTTGCTTTGTTAGTGTTTGTAAGGCTGTGTCTGTGCAGAGACTAACCAGTGAACCATGGGTTGGCATCAAAGATCCCCTGAGACGAAGGGGAGAGAAAATGAAAGACATCATTTATTCATTAAGACATACACTAACAGAGAACTTAAGACGTTTGATTACATTGTTTTTTAATATCTCGAAATCGCAGGCAAGACTACGGAGAATAATATTCTTCTGTATTAAACAGAAAATGTTCCTGTCCTAGTTGTAGTGTGTGTGTGTGTGTGTGTGTGTGTGTGTGTGTGTGTGTGTGTGTATGGAGGCTGTTAGAGGAAAGAAGTTATTCATTCCTCTCCATCCTAACAAGGGTTTCAGAGTGGGGAACAAGGCCTGGGGGCATAACATATGCTCTTTTTATGAAAAAGAAATGCTCTTTTTATGACACCATGTCAATGATTTCCACCATATTCAGCCTGAGGAACACACACACACACACACACACAGAGCACACTGCTTTACTGCCTCAAACTGGCAATGTATGTGTGTGTGTGTGTTAGCTGCAGGCCAAACAGTGCGTGAGTGATTAACAACAGTAGCTGGTGACGCATTAAAAGGCTCATTAATTAATCAGATAATCTGTGGTTGCCATGGTGAATAGTTCTGACATGTAGTCTGGTCTCATCTTCACACAGCACACTGGACACAGCTCACTTCAGTTCATGTCATTTTGTTTTAAAGCCTCTCTCACAAGCCGAGTGTGACATAAGGTTGAGCTGCACTTTGTTAGTTATTAGTGTTGTGTTATGACACGTTTCTCCATTTAAAAGTTATGGATGCTGTACCATATTAGATAACGTGGAGAACACCTTTCCTCTTTTGATTCATGGATGGATCTTTCTCTCCTTGTGTATTAGAATTTCACGCTGCAGCATTTCTGGATGCAGCAGTGGACTCTGTTAGGCGATAACGTGTTGTTTTTCAACTGACTGACCATTCCTGTGATGTGGCAGGCCACGACCTATCTAACGTTCTTTTTTATTTTGCCTCTGAGTGTGTTGCAGGAATGAGGTCGAGATTACATTTTATTTATGGAAAGCAATGAGGTTGTGTTACTTAAATAAAGGTTTAGGCATTTTAAAAAAGTACAAGCAGGTACAGAGCAACCACTTTTCTAAACTGAATACAAGATTGTTCCTAACATTTGATCCTACAGCACCATCAACACAGCTTAGTGGTATATTGGTAACGGTAGATGGTCTAAGGACCATTGTCAGGTTAGGTTTTGTGACACAATACAAATTGGTAGGGGGGTGCTGTAATATGACGTGATTTATTCTATTTTCTCCTGCAGGCTAAATGTCACCGGAAGTGGGGGAAAAAGGGCTGATAGCAGCAGTCTTTACAGTACTGATGCAAATCATGACCATAAATCATTTCTATTGTTTAGTTGTTTAGTAGTTAAGCTGCAAGAAATCTTATTGCAAAAGTACTTTTAGCGTCATAATGTTTTAACAATAATGTTTATCTGTTTTGATATTATAACATGGATACAAACTCATCCCTAAATGTTTAGTTACATTAACATGTGTATAAATGATAATAATGTTTTCTAAAGACAATGTGGTTGCTCCTCTAAACAGCTGACGACTATTCAATTCTATTAAAACACACAATTTCCCACAAGTTAAGAAACAAACGCCTCGTAGTATTGCTGTCAGGTATTAATGAACATTCTGTAAATAAATATTTAAAGTATCGAAAGGTTATTCTATGTCAGACGTTTGAATGGATGGAATGAAATATCTTGATGAAGACGTCAGTTTAATGACGTAAGCCTTTAGCTTCACAGAGCTCATCATTACTTTAACTTTTCTTTTGTGCCCCCTTTTCTCCTCGCCCACACACACACACGCACACGCACACACACACACACACACACACACACACACACACACTGGCAGCTCTATACACACTCTCAGACACACACGGCAAACACTAGCAAATACCCATTTTCTGTGGTAACCCAGATGTTTACATAACGCGCCTCTTACATAAGCCCTCATGCTTTGACAGAACTATAAAAATTAGTTTTGCATTTTTGTACAAATTTGTTCATTTTGTGGACTGTGTGTTACTTTATGACTGCATCTACTTTCCAGAGCAGTTTTAACCATTGAGTCAGTGAGAGAGAAACAGCTATTGCTTTTCTAAATGAAAGAATCTGCTTTGTATAATTGTAAATAAACATCCTTCCTTTTGTGCCCAGTAAGTTTCTGCAGACTGAAAAGTAATCGAACTATATTATATATATCACATAGATTCCTCGCTGCTCCTTTATATTCAAGGACACATACAGAAATGTGATGGCTTTGTTCTGAGGTGCTGCTGCTGTGGAAGTGGTCCAATAAATATTTAAAATGCATCAATAACACAAGAACACAGTAAAAAGCTAATGATGCTGCTGCAGCAGCACACAGCCGACTCGAGACAATCTGTGTGTGTGTGTGTGTGTGTGTGTGTGTGTGTGTGTGTGTGCGCACAGAGGAGACACTGATGCTGAGATCAACTCTTTGATATTTGTATGTGAAGCAGTGTGAGTGAGAACATGAGCAAAGTGACTTCTCATCTGCAGCCTCCTCTGTGCAACTACCTGGGCGTTATGTCTTCCTCTTCAATGATGCTCAAACACACTGTAGCTCAGAAATGAAGTGTTTGCAAGTTTCCCAACTTTGTATAACTCTGGGAAACCAAGACAGAAAATTGCCATCTGACTTGTCTACACAACAATTCTGCTCTCATTGCAAAACGGAATCGCTAAAAGAGCAAATACATCATGTATGAGGTTACGGTATTTCAGAGCAACTGTCTGCACAACATCTTAACTGCGCCTTATTGTCCCTGTCATAAAATACAAGGTGTTTCTCAACCCCTTTCCCCTCACTAAAAAAGTTTTTATGACACATTTGGCAGCACTTAGTAGATAAAACCTCCCCAAAGAAAGAAATTACACAAATTCCCAGGCAAACTGTTATGAGGAACCTGAAGGGTCAATGAGGGTTCAGTAGGATCTGTGGAGCTTAGTAAACCCACAAGCAGCAGCAACATTTGGATTAAATGACCATTAGACGCAGACAGGATTATCAGGCGGCTCCATAAAGAGAGCTGCATGTGGACTCATTGTGACCCAACCCTGCCCGTCTGGTTACATCAGCGACTGAGAATCAACCCTCCTTCCTTACTCAGACATCCCTGCATCGCTAACTGTGGTCCCCAACACATGCAGAGACACGAGTACAGTACAGAGCTAAGGAGACGCCTGAATGTGTATGTATTTATTCCTGGTCAGACGGTGGGATCCCGTGGCTGAAAGACAAATTTGGAAAGGCGCGTGGTCCAGTATTTTAGTTTATCAGTTCCAGTGTTACAGTCAGCCAGTCTGTTTGTCTGTCTGCCTGTCTGCCCACCAAAGAGACGAAGCAGGTGGGGGCATGTGGGGGTCTCCTAGTTCCTCATGACCGCAAAAAATAAACACAAACATGGCGCCAGAGCTAGGTGCAGACAGATAACCTTCAGAAGTTTGATCATGCACCTTGTAAATAACAGCAGAGCACAAGGCTGTCAACTTCTACGATACTCAAAGTAATATTACCTCATGCACAATTCCCAGATACTCTGTGGAGAATTTGAGCATTTCTGACCTTAGTGCCTCCACTAAAAATGTACGAGAGAAACACTTAGAAACCTCGGACACTGAGATGGTCCTAAATCTCCCCCTAACCCCAGGGAACATGTAACATGAGAGTAATGTGAAACATGAAACCCCAAACCATACAACTAATTCCCCAAAGGGATCAATAAAATATCATTTTTATTATCGTTATCTAACAAGGTGACTTGAGAACTATGTTCTTTTCTACTGTCTAACATAGTTTTGACTGTCAAATGATTTTTGCTCCTTGATCAGATTGTTTTCAGGAAAACTCTCCCAGTGACGCGTGACTTTTTTTTACACTTAATGGAGTAGTAATGCTGCTCTGGTCATACGGTACCTCTCGGCTATAACGCTCCCATTTAAATCACATAACAAAGCTTCAGATTACACTGTTTTTTCTTATTTATATCTCATGTCATCTATAAATACCAGTACAACCACATCTTAAGTCATGTCGCGCAGCATTTGCGTGGACATGTCATTGTCAAATACAATCTTTCCCAGGGTTGTAGAAGGTTAGAAGAGCTTGAGGATTCAGGGAATACTGCACCTTGAGAGCAACACTAAATGAAAAAACCTCTTCAGATCCATGATTTAATTAACACGCGCGAGGCACAAACTGCAGCTATTGCTGCTCATACAAACTTGACATGAGATCATTTGAATCTGAATTTGAGTCCGTACAGCTACTGCTGGTTTTTACTTGTTATTATGCCACTGCCCTACTTTTACACACAAGGGCATAAAGAATGAATAAAGCCTGCTTATTTTACAAAGCAGTGTTGAGCAATCCTTTTGTGTTTGTTCATATAAAATAATTTTGATATTTAATTCCTTCAGTGAACTTTAAAGACCTCACTAACCACAAGAGGAAAACCGCTGCTTTTCCACCAGATTACCAAGGATTTAGATTAAAATAAATTGGATTAAACATGGGGGGGGTTCAAATGCAATAGTGCATAGCACCAAAAGCTAATAAGCTCTTACAATAAAGAAAATGACTGATTAAGTATTTATGTAAACAGTAATACGTGGTATGATTTATAACAATATCAGTCGTGGACTCCCTCAGGACCAGTAGAGGGCGGCATGGCCTCTTTGTTTCACATGAAGAGCCACCGGTTACCCGCCGCCACCTCCTCTGGTGTCGAGGGGATGCTGCTGACAAGACAGGGCAGTTGCCCTAGCAACCGTAGATTGTCAGACCGTGGAATAAATACTGTCAGCATTTTCTCTCCTTGCCCTGCATGTTTTTGGACTCTCTACACTAGAGTCACTGTCAGATCAGTGTAAGTGGTCAGTGTGATCCTGTGAGATGTGAACACGCTGGCTCTGTCTCTACCGAAGTGTGTGCATGTAGCTCTGTCTCTACCGAAGTGTGTGCATGCAGCTCTGTCTCTACCGAAGTGTCTGTATGTGTGGATATGTGAGTCAAACCATACTGAACATGTTAATTTTTGTAAACAAAGCTAAACTGCATGTCTGAGGATCCTGGCTGGTCTCCTAGCAACTGCAGCTCGAACTAATAATATCTGTTAGTGTGAGTGTGTGCACGACTCTATCTATCTATCTATCTATCTATCTATCTATCTATCTATCTATCTATCTATCTATCTATCATCTATCTATCTGTCTGTCTGTCTATCTATCTATCTATCTATCTATCTATCTATCTATCTATCTATCTATCTATCTATCTATCTAT